>JAFBJT010017156.1:3362-40383 GCA_016785325.1 Chascanopsetta lugubris | reverse complement strand
AAACATGTCTAAAACATGTCTAAAACACGTCTAAAACACGTCTAAAACACGTCTAAAACATGCCTAAAACACGTCTAAAACATGCCTAAAACACGTCTAAAACATGTCTAAAACACGTCTAAAACATGTCTAAAACATGTCTAAAACACATCTAAAACATGCCTAAAACATGTCTAAAACACGTCTAAAACACGTCTAAAACATGTCTAAAACATGTCTAAAACACATCTAAAACATGTCTAAAACATGTCTAAAACACCTCTAAAACACGTCTAAAACATGTCTAAAACATGTCTAAAACATGCCTAAAACATGTCTAAAACACCTCTAAAACATGCCTAAAACATGTCTAAAACACGTCTAAAACATGTCTAAAACACCTCTAAAACATGCCTAAAACATGTCTAAAAATGTTCACATGAACGGTCACCAGCGGATAGAAAGCACTTGGCTGTGATGGCATCCTGTCCTCAGGATGGTTGTTCCGGTGTCGCCCTCTAGGCGCAGAGGGGGCGGGGCAGTTAATAAGAATTTAGACGGAGCTCATTGGCGACCAGTGCTATTTTTGGAACCCGGCCCGCGGGTGACTCAGGTGGTCCCCCCGGGTGACTCGGGTGGTCCCTGCGGGTGACTCGGGTGGTCCCCGCGGGTGACCTGGTGCCCGCGGGCAACACGTTGGTGACCCCTGCTCTACACTGATTCACTCACAGCTAATCCCTCAGAATCCTGCCATACACAAGTGATTGTCCGGATGACCTGAATTCCTTTCACGTTGACAAGTAGCTACATTTTTTCCACGTCACTGCGTTTTCACAAGAAATTGTTTCTGGCATTCTGCTCACAGGCATTTAGCTCCATATTCCATCGACAGTGAAAGTTCTGCCTCAAAGTGCAATAATCACACATCTGTATTCTTCTGAATGATCTCAATGTTATGGTTGTTATGATTAATAGCTTTTTAGGGTTGCACCAAATTGTCTGACAATTCCAAAACATGCTATCACAACCGACTGTGTGGAGCATGAACATTGAACCAGAGTTGACATCCGGACGTCCCGTCCACACTGGAATGAGTCCGCTGCCTGATGCAGAGGGAGCGCTGAAAGGTTCTGCGCTCGTCGTGATGTACGAGGGGACGGAGCCAGAGGCCCGAGCTCAGCCGGCGAAGTCCAACACAAGGTGAGCAACCGACAGACGGAATGCACTTTTAATTGAACCATCATGTGTTGCATCAGCAGCTCCGGCGAGGGCCTCGCGTCTATATTAGCCCCGCTCCCCCTGCCGATACTACCGTGCCGATTAAGAACATTAAATTCAGTAATTGCGCTAATTGGAGGTTATTTGTAAAGTAAATAGAACAGAGCTGCCATTAGAAAGCCCCGGGTGCATTTTGTATGAGATGAATTTGATAAAGTAGCTGCCTCCGTGTTTCCACCTTGTTTTCCATCTCTCTCTAAATGATCCAGAAAATGTCCTAATGAAGAATGCAGGTGGGAAAATCATTATGCGTCCTGGAGGTCTGACAACCAGAAGAGCATACAGCCAGTTAATGAGCAGCACTCACAGAGTGAGTAGCATGGCTGAACGCACTTTAACTAACCCATGAAGAAGCCTGATTTTCTTCACTTGTCTCAGAGGCTGACTGCAAGCCATCATCCAGAGTCCGATGTTCATGTGTGTGTGAAACAATCAAACCACTGTAAATAACTACTTATCAAAAGCATGTCAATACACAGACCTGCTTCCAAAGAGAGCCTTGTCAAGTCATCAGATTCAGTCTGCGAGGAAACGTTTGCCTACAGCAACATTTGCACAGCAGGAACTCTCTCTGGTAACTGCAGGAACGTCTGCAGGAACTTTTGTGTTTCCAGTTGCAGAGGCCAAGTCCTGGGATCTCAGGAAATAATACTTAACACACATTTTAATCAGCATTTTCATGCTCATTAAACTGTTGGTTGGATCTTTTGGGAGCTACTCAGTTTCTCTTTTCTATAGTTATTGAAGCACGGCTACTTGATTTATACAGCATCAATCGTACGGTGTTATGTTTTACTGTCACCTGGTGAATTAAGGCTGATTTTTTTTGTCAGCCTTGGTTATACACAGGAAATAGCTTTAATTGTCATCCCTTTATTTTAAGACTAGTGGAAAGGATCAAAAGGTCCAGGTAAATGACTTTCTGTCATGCATGTTTTTAGGAAAATAAGTTGGCTGTCACTAACTTTTGATAATACCGTAATACATCGATGCAGTGTGTATTCCATGTATCAATGGAATAGTAGTAAAATATATTTAGTCATTTTAGAATAGCATTGATAAATTGTTCTTTTCAGAAGTATTACAAGCATTGTTCCTATGTTCCAAAAATACTTTGATTCAAATATCAGTACATGATATGGCCAAGCACTGATGATTCAAACCTAGAGTCTAGAGAGAAACAAGGAAAAAAACTGTAACTAGTCTCAAACGTTTACATGCAAAACCTGGTTAGATGTGTTTTGGTTGAGCCCTGAAGAGCTGCGAACCAGAATGTATTTTATTGATAGGAATAAAAAAATTAAAAAACATAAACTGTCCACCTGAAACTCAGCTCATCTGTGTTGGACTCCTCGGATCATCCTCCCTGGTTCTGTTGGCTTACAACTGAAAACACTGGTTTGTAAAATGATCTGTAATGTAAATAAAGAACTGCTCAAATACTCAGCACTTGTATATTACAACCAAAGCTCTCTGACAGTTACTAGACATTCGAAAACCACCTTTTGAATTGTAGAATAGTAAGTGATTGTAAAAAAAGGCATATTTGTTCTGAATCAATTCAACAATTTACTCAGCATATGCTTTCATCCAAAGGTAAAACACAAGCAACGAACTAAAGCGGAGGAAGAGGATCAGAGTTGCTCATACATGCTGTGCAGGGTGCATGTATATTTCTTTATGTTTTAGTTTATCAATCACTTTAAATTCAGGTTGTTATGCCCACCATGACCTCACTTATGTCCCACAGTTTTCTGGCGACTTCTCGGTCTGTGGCCTTGTCCAGCAGAACCTGAGGCCGACAATCTGCAAAGCAGCTCCCCTGCGCGCCGGCCACATCTGGGCTGCTGGCTAGAAACACAGAGGTCCGGGCTCCTTCTTCAGGGCTCTTAAACAAGCCCCACGAGAGCAGCTTCAACACGGGCTGAGCTAGGAAGGGAATATTGGTATGCCTCCCCAGATTAGTCCTCACAATGCCCGGAGTCAAGGCGTTCACGGTCACCTCGCTGCCCTCCAGTCGCTGGGCCAACTCACAGGTGAACAGCAGGTTGGCCAGTTTGCTGCGACTGTACGCGAAGGCCTTATCGTAACTGTGCTTGCTGTTCAAATCCTCAAAGTTGATGTGACCGTGCTTGTAAAGTTTGGAGGAGACCACCACAATGCGGCTGGGGCCCGATCGTTTCAGGAGGTCTAGCAGCAGGTGCGTGAGCAGGAAGTGGCCCAGGTGGTTGACCCCAAACTGCATCTCAAAGCCGTCTTCTGTTGTGGTGTAAGGACACTGGTAGACTCCAGCATTGTTGATGAGCACGTCCAACCGAGGTTCTTCCTGTTTAACAGCACATAATAATACAAATAATACTATAAAGCTACAAACAACACGACACTAACAATACATTTAAGCTTCCAGGAGAACTTATACAACAATGTATGATGTGAAACAAACATTAGCATGTAGCCAACAGTTGTAATAACTGTACTAGAATTAAGTCAAATAATGGAAAGCACTTATCCTGAGCTTCCTCAGACAAAGTGTTCCAGTGAGTTCCATTCACTTCCGTTTTTATAAAAGACCATATTTGGAGTATCCACTTTTATAATAAAACCAGTGTCTCATTAGGTTTTATTTTTTCCCCACTTTGCTCAATTTGGAAGTGAACAAATATGTATTTTGAGTGTGTAAAATTGTATTCTTAATTTTTAGTGAAATGAACATAAGTGACTCGTACTAAAATACGCACACGAAATTGTTTTTTTGATTCATAGGGAACAGACAGGCATTGCATATTTACAAAGTGAGACGATGTAAATAATGACATGTCTGCGGTATGATATGTAGGCCGAATTACAGACCGGGACTTCGTTTCGAGGAAACGCTTCAATATGAAGCTTTAAGACAACAACTTTCCAGGTAGCACGAGTCCAACTATAAAATGAGACGTTTCTGGGGGGAGTTTTGAATGGAGGTTTTTTAAGGAGGGACTGGAGTTTTACATGGTCCGGGAAACAAACGTCGCTGAGCCACATGAGGACGCGGCGCTACCTTTATCACATCCCGACAGAAAGCGCGCACAGACGCGAGGCAGGCGAGGTCCAGCTGTTTGAGGACGAGCTGGGATCCGTCCGCGCCGCTCTCCTCCAGGATGTCCCGTGCTGCCTCCTCCGCCCTGCCCAGCTCCCGGCAGGCCATGATCACGCGACCCTGGAGCTTCACGATGCCTGCGGCTGTGGCCTTCCCGATCCCGCTGTTAGCACCGGTGACTATCACCGTCTTCCCCCGCATCTGCGCCATTAGTCTGCCGCCCACATGAACTTAGTTCCCGTGTGGACTTCCGGGTAACGGGAAGCTAATTGGCTACAAGGGCAGTCAACAACAAAGGACTTCATTACCCAGAATGCGCGGTAAGCGGAAGTCCCCTTTGAGTGCGCTCGTAGAATTGACTTTCGAAACAAACGCTTTGTTTTCATTTTGATTTTCAAGAGGACACCAGAAAAGGGCGCCATTACTACTATTCATTTGATTGAATGTTTTTTTCATGTTTTTTGTGTTTTTCTTAGGGTTTGCATCAGCTTCCTCGTGTATGTGTGCGCGTGCGTGTGTGATTGTTTTTGACAAAAACCTAAAAAAACTATCATCCTTTAACAAGTAAAATGACAATAAGTGATCAAATTCTGTCACGCAAAGATTCTTAGGACAATCTGAGTCTGTTGTTCAGATGAGAGGCTCGGTGGAAGAGGCTTCACCTCAGGTCATTTTTAAGAAACAAAGATGAATAATTGTTTCCACATTCCTGCTTTTTTAATGTGCAATTACTCCAACCGACTACATTTGTGCTTGTGAACGTTCGAATCATATTGTGACAACATTGAGTGATGTGTTCAGAGCAGCCAATGATATTGGACATGATCTTTCAGTCATTTGCCATCATGTGGTATAAGCTATGTCATAAAGACATAATCATTAAATATAATTATTACAATGCAGCTGAGTGGAATATATACAATGTGCCTGCAAGGGATGTAGCCACATGCCATGGGTATGTCTGCAAAGCAGGATTCATATCTCATTATTCATATGTATTTCAACAACAAATCATAATCCAGTATTTTTGTAAAGTGTTGTATGAACGTCGTGGAGTCAGTAGTGATCTTGGTGTCAATACAGTAAGAGCTGTGATTAAATGTTTTTAACACTTTGTGGTGCAGGAGGCAGTGGCTCAGAGGTTAGAGCAGTTTGGTAGCAAAGGTTGCTGGTTCGAGTCCTATTGAGGCCCTGCTGCAGTGTCACTGGCCCTGACACTGATACCCCCATGGCCCTATGGGTACTGCTAGAAATACCACACAACCCAGAAAACTGGATAGGCGGTTGGAGATGACAGGACTTTGTGGTGCTGCACTTTGCAGATGGTCCCTTGGCATGTGCCTCTCTGTAAGATGGTGGACGGGGTCAGTTAGGAAATGTTTTGTTTATGAGCACCACAAACGGGCTATTGGAGAAAAAACACAGCTGCAGCTCCAACTTCACTATCTCTCTCTTTCTCAACGCACTCAGCGAGCTTCTGGATCCCACAAAAAGGCTGAGAGGAGCCAGATAATGTTCCAGCTGGATCCGTCAACAATTAAACGCTAAATAAATGCACTGCTAAATATATAAAACATATGTTCCAAAGCACATTCCTCAAATAAAAGTTATTATTCTATCAGGGGATGAACTTTTTAATGAATTCTAACATCTGTCTGACAAAGGGGCAATATATAATACATGTAATGGAGTATCTATCAATCATATGATCGGTTGGATGATTAGCCTTCATTGTTTTGCCCTATTTGCATCAGCATCATCTAAAACACTGCAGATATTATTTACACTTGTGCGATGATGAAAAAATAATGATAAAGATGAAATAGAGACTTCGAGGCCCAGGTGTGGCACTGTCACTCCACTGAGAGCCTCGTGTCGACTCCAGCTCCATCTTAATGGAGTGATAACACACGTACAGATGAAACGTCCGACCCTCTCGCTTCACTGCTCATTCAACGTAAACGATGCACAGGGGAGACTTGTTGAGACCAGAGGAGGTTTCATACTCTGCTGAGGAGTGACACAGCATGTGTGAAAAACCCTAGAATTAAAAAATAATCTTTGGTGTGGTTGCTACTAAGTGGCTATGGTGTAGAGCAGGTTTTTCCAAAGTGGGGGTCAGGACCCCCCGTGGGGTAACAAGATGCCAAGAGGAGAGTGGGAAGGGGGGGTCAAGAGAATCCCCTTGATATACAGTGGCAGAACTAGACTTTAATGAGGCATCGCCAGTGGGTGGTCAATGCTTTCGCACGGTGTCCATCTATTAATAAAGGAGAATATTATAATTCTCTTATGGTTTGAGACTAAGAATAATCCTCAAAATGTAAAGTATATTTGGATGTTTGTAAATGAATGTAATGTGTCAAAAATAAGTTTGCATGTGACAGAAACAATGTTCACTCATAACTGGAGATTACTGATTGATGTATTCTGCTTTTATCGTATTATATAGTAAATAGTTGTGAAATGATATCGTGGTTGTCAGGCTGTTCTGTTGTTTTGTCTTGTCGTTATGCCCGTGTTTGTATTTGCCTGTAAGTGGGTGTGTCCTGTGCGCACGTTTCAGTCACCTCTGGGTGTAGTGGGGGTCGCCACTCTCTGCCACTGTTCTTTTGGGGGTCACAGGCTGAAAAGATTGGGATCCCCTGGTAAAGAGAATCAGAGTGGATGTTCTCTAACCGGAATGTCAGCGGTTTGATTCCACAATCGTGAACAATACAGTGAGAAGCTGCGCCTTTTGTATTGAAATGTGTTTTGTGGAACACACAAACTCAAAAGCGAGTTTACATGCATCTGCACCTGGGACATTGGACTGAAAAACCCTGATTTTGTAGCTGGAGCCTCAAATTTCCTAAATACATCAGTTAAAGCCTTTAGAGGCCCCTGTGGCCTGTAGCCAAAAGAAACAACACCCAGTCAAACTCTTCGACTTCCACCGCTAGTTCTGAGGCCGGGCCTGTTGTGGTTGGTTTCACTGTTGGGGCTCCACCAGCAGCAATGATGTGGTAATAGCATCTGCAACATCTGGAAATCATCAGAGATAAAGCTGAGCTTGTAAACGACAAATAAGCCCAGGTTCGGGTCGGCCGGTGCTCAACTTCAGCTTCCCATCACACCAGTAGCTGCTGCAGAGCTGCCCACAGAGGAAAATAAAAACCGAAATATACCCTTATGCAAACTGTGATGGGAAAACGAACACGTTTATGGGCGCGCGGAGAGAAGCAAAGGAAACACGAATTAAAAGCTGTGAAATGCAAGCTCCATAAAGGAGCGGTCCAAAAATACACATGTTCATCATTCCCACACTTAGACCAGAGGATCAATAGGACACATCCATGTGACGTCTAATCTAGAATATATCTATTTTAACTTAAAGCTGCAGTGGGTGTACTTCTAAAATATGACAAAACAATTACATACTGACATTTTCATGACTTTAAAATCACCTCAATGTTGTATTTATTTCCCATTACCTTAAAATGAGCCCATTAATGCATATTTACTTGGAAAGCGGGTCTTCTGTATGGAGGCCGCCATGTTTTTACAGTAGCCCTGAGTGGACATACCAAACAACTTTTGAGTTTTAATGACAGTTGAAATCTTACCAGATAGGTTCTCCTGCTTGTTCAGAAGGGTGAAGGTGAGGTGATGGATACAACATGCAACTTCAACTCTAGATTTCACTCAATCGTACACACTGCACCTTTAAACACAAATGGATGCAGGATAACTAATAACTAAAAAAAATGTGGCCAACCATAATATTTTCCTTGATCAACAGGTGACTGTTTAACATTGTAAATGGACTATGTACTGCCAAAGTCATACATATGTATTGAAGAATGTACATAGATGTGTTCAATCAGATTTGTAACACAGTTGATGTTCGATGTTGTTTTGGTCTGGAGAATGACCTATAAATAACTCAAAATAGTTTTGCCTTTGTTTTAGCGCAAAAAAGTACACATACAGTTCACTCTTCCCAATATAATGAATTTAAACCAAGTACATAGATGTTTACACTTTACAAAATCAACCAGCGGACCAAACTGCACCCTCTGGTGGGCAGGTTCTTGCCCACAGGCCAGATGTTTGCTTTGGCCTGGACAACTCTGGTGATGTTCTGATTAACCTCTGGTTTGCTTTTTTCCCCCACGAGTGGAAAGTGACATATCAATTCTAAATTTTGACAAATTACATCCAAACTCATTACTATCAATTGCACCCATCTTTAGATTTTTTTTAGATAAGCAATAAAAAATCCAAGATGTCAGTATTTTGACCTAACTTGTTCCACATAGACATGTGTAAGTCTAAGATTAAGGGATATCTAGTGATGACTTAGCGTATTGCGGGTGAATATGTGTCCGACGTCTGCCCCAGTGTGACTGTTGGGCCAGTTTTCTTCCACGAATTCCTTCTAGAAAATATTATCTAAATAATATCAGCACGATCAAAGTGGATTAATAAATCACATCAAATAAATTAATAAAGTAGCTTTCAACATTGCCACCTCTGACAGTTTCATATTTAAATGTCAACTGTAGTTAAAAATTACACCAAAATGTTACACAAGTGCATCTTATTACAAATGAGGTCCTATTTTGTGTTTAAAAAGAAATCAGTTATTTTGACTGTATAAAAATAAACTATTACTATTTCTGTATTTCTAATATCAAACAAAGTGGAGGAGAAAATGGTACTGAAACCATTTAAAACCCTGTAATACCTGTGATCAGCCATGGTCAAATGGACTGTCAGTGAATCAAATATTTTAAAGAAATTCACAGAATTTATTTCAAAAAATTCCAAATGTAATCTTCACTTCAAGTTCTGAATAATAATCCACAATATACATTTTTGGGGTCAGTGTGAAATGTGTTAGTTTTTTTATCGTAGGTTCACTTGGGTGTAAGATATCTGTGTGAGCCAACTCATTTTAATGAGAAAGAGGCTTTAAACTTTGACCCATCCCTTCAAAATGCGAAAAGGGCCGAGGAATCACACAAGACAGAAGCAACAAATCTTCATGTGTCACAGCTGCTAGAAGCAAGAGTTGAGCAATTCTCCCTGATTAATGATTGGATTGGTAATTAAATCTCTTCGTCCATGGCCTTATGTTGAACTGATCACAACCCACAGATGATGTCAGTTCCCCAGTTGACATTAAACCACCAGAAGTAGAAGAGCTGCTGCATTAGAGTGGAATTCTTTGAAATTCTAAGAAATTGAGCTCCTTCTGTCTAAAAGCAGAGATAAATAAGGCTGCACCTCTCACCTTCTGACTTTCAGAGACTTCAACACCATAACCTCACCATCCAGGTCCCGGGAGATTTGACAAATTTGCTTATTTATCGTAAAACCTTTCCCAGTTATATGTTTAACCAAAACCAAGTCCCAAGCTCTCGATATACGTCACCGTGCTGTCAGCTTTCTATATATTATCACATTAGTGATCCTAACACATGCTCAGAGAGACGTCTCCGACCAAACTTCACATTCCCATGTTCGGGCTCCGTGTTTTCTCACATGTGGAGAAAAAAAAATCAAAACAATTAAAGAACGATCTGTCATCCAGCTAATAAAAAACAGCTTTAACTGACATAATGCATGGTCTAGATGACAAGTGCAGTCCCAGTGTGTTACTGACCCGGGCCAGGACTCCGGCTTTGATAAATGAACGTCGGTGCTTGATGTGGAGGTAGAATAACAGGGATAGGTCTTTCTCAACAGTGGAGCTCAACACTTAAGAGCTGAGCACTCCCAGGGCGCTGCTGTCTGCACGCAGCCCTGCAACACTGAGACCCCGCCAGCCCTCAGGTGACGGGCTCGGACCCCGGCTGAACGCACCGTCTTTGCTACGTCTTATTTTGCAAATTAGAGTTTTGTGTAAACATTCTGAAAAGTTACAGTCAGTTGAAGTTAATCTGCAATTGCAACTTCTCAGTGACTGTTTTATGTAGCTTTGATGCAGGTCGTTGTTAATTATGTCCATGAAAATACAACAAAAGTGCATGGAACAACATTACTGAGGACGACATGAATAAAGAAGCTAGTAAGAGCCGGCTCTTCCCTAACTGTAATCAACAGACAGACTGTTTCTTCCTGTCAATCAATCCCTTGCCAGAGCCAGATCTCCAAAAGACATTAGCACACACTAAGGCAGTGATTCTCAACTGGTGGGTCGGGATCCAAAAGTGGGTCGCAGACTCATTTTCAGTGGGTCGCACAAAGTTGCTGCTATATGCTTTTATTTTGAGGGGGATTTTGAATATAATCAGAGTGTCCTCCCTTAAAATTCCTTAACAATAGGTGGCGATGAAGTCCGATCCAATGCTAACAATGTTACAGATAGAAGAAATCCAGCCATGTTGTTTACATATGCTAACTGACCATGTAAGACACCGGCTTCATGAAATATGGATTTCCGTGTATTGATTTGGGTCGCACCTCGTCATTAAGTGGTGGGTCCCGAAACCGGACCAGTTGAGAACCACTGCACTAAGGCTGGGGAGTCAAACTCATTGATCAATTTGATCTCGTATAGGCCAGACCAGTTGAATCACAAGACAATGACCTATAAACACTGACAACTCCAAATGTGTTTCCTTAGTACACATACAGTTGACTCTTCTCAACCAAGTTGTAAACCACGGTTTTAAGCCTCTTCCACTCCCGATGCGCCAAATTCCCCGAAAAAATGACAATATACCTGCTTCTTCAGAAACGTTCAGACGACCAAGCAAAAATCCTGAAAGATCAAGTCAAACACTTTGCAGACATCCGCAAGGATGTCTCAGAAAGGAGAAGAGCTGTCGAGGTGTGTGAGGGTAAGTTGGGGCCTGGACTCGGAACGTGCTCATAGGTCGCGACTACCAGCGAAACCCGGGGACCCCCAAGACCCTTCATCATGCGGTTCTTGAGGTTTCAACAGAGGGAGCGAGTGAAACAGCCCACTAGAGAAATTGGGGACGACCGCTGGCAGAACCGGAAGAGAAGCTTCGACCGAGACTTCTCTTCTCCACGGCCACGCAGGAAGGACGACGCTCGTTCCTGGAGAGTGAACCACTGCTTCACTCGGCCAAAACACCGCTTGGCATCGGCCATCCAGCAGCGCTTTCATTCACAACGCCAGACGGGATGTTTCAAAGATCCAAAGAAGGCTTTGCAATGCATCAAACATCTTGAAGCGACCCAGGCCTTGCACTGCAATGGACGCCCCCCCTCCCCCCTCTCCCTTTGTTCTTGCTCAGATGAACGTTTTGGATCAATTACTCTGCAGGCTGAAGAGGTTGCTTTGCACTACTACCTGTAACCTACCTCATAGCATAGGTCTACCACTTTTCCTTTGAAATGTATTATCATCTCTATTGTTGTTTTTATAGGCTCTTGCTTCTTTCTTTTTTTTTTATCTCTAGACCATGTGTATATATATATATATATTTGTATATATGCATACGTTTATTACATGCACTATTTTTAGATTAAAAAGTGCATATACCAATGAATAGTTTTCCTTAAAATAAAATAAAAACTTAACACAAAAAAGGAAAACCATGCAGCATGCGGGACTGCACCCTCTGGCCGGCAGGTTCCAGCCCACAGGTCGGATGCGCGACACCCCTTCACTAAAGCATTTTCCCGTTTAAAATGAACGGGTTAGCTGAGTTTTTTGACAGATTGAATCCACCTCTTGGAGACAAGAGGGGAAGAGCTTTCCGGGTATCAACCGTCTTTTCTTTTTCCACAGATGAGTCATTTTGCTAACAATACATATAACCCTATTCTGGTGAATGTAATTAGTATATGATGGTCTTACGGACATTACTGTCAAAACTTTGTTGTGACCGGATTATTGGTGTTTATGTAAACATAGTAATATGGGAAAGATAGTTTCAAAAAGTATTTTATTGCCTATTAGCATCTAAGGAAACTGTGGCCTCCTTCACAGTACCACAAGTTCCTTCTCTCCCACACATAATTGTTTACATACACTGTCCATCTGCAGGCAGTGTCTCCCTCAAACACCCAAACATATACCCCACAGTGTTTGCGTTCACTTGCTCAACATCAGACAACACAGACTTATACCGTCCATGCTCCCCTTGATGTGGAGTACTTATACTTAACTCTAAGAAAGCACAAATTCCACCTACATGCATTTAACTGATTAGTTTCCTGTACTACACTCACTCTCAAATTGGTCTCAGGCTCGGCCCCCAGTAATTCAAAAATAGTTTGGATTTTTGGCCCTTGGAGCTTCTCCTGGGAGCCACGCTGACAGGCCTGACCTTGAATGACCCCGCCTGTGATTACCATGCAGTAGGAAGAGGCCCATGAAACCCGAGAGCACACTGGATATTGTGGATTTGGGGAGGGGAGAACATCTGATTGTTTTCAGGGACATTGGCTTTTATATGGACTTTTTAAGATGTTGAGAATTTGGTGGTTCAGTTCATAGAGGTCATTCTTATCAAACCACACCTTCTTTGTCTGATTTATTTGCATTTTGAACTCCTGTTCATCCCTTCTCTTATGAATAAAAACTGGAACTATCGTTTGGTTTAATATAAGCACCCCGCTTTACTCCGCGAGACTCAAAGCTTAGAGTCGTCATCCTGTAACCAGAAGGTTGGTCGTATCGTTCCTCTTGCCACAGTACGTTGAAGAGATTGAATGAAGTGGTGCTGTTTGATGGTGATGATATTTCATGTAGTTGCTGTCGCACCAACGTTTCGCTATGTCAATTAGCAAATGTACAAACTTCTATCTGTGGAATGGTGTCTATTAGCATTACAGGGGATCATCACTACCGAGTGTTAAGGAGTGTGAATAGATTGCACTCCGATGCATAAAAAATCCCCTTCAAAATAAAAGCACAAGGTTTTTTTTTCCCCCCCCCCCCCCCCCCCCCCAAGTCCTGCCACCCACTGGAAATGGGTCCATGACCAACTTTTTGGTCACAACCCCCAGTTGAGAATTACTGCTTAAAGCATTTAAAGTGGTCATCAAGGCAAGGAAAATGCTATATAAATACTGACCCTTTACTATTTCTCTTCACTTCTGCCCCTAATATAATAAAATATAATATATATATATATATATATATATATACATGTATTCATTTGACTCCTTGTCTTACTTTTCATGTCGTCCAGATCAGCGCTGGCTAACATCTGGGCCTCGGCCTCGTCCGTGGGCACCTGCTGGTAGATGGCAGTCTCCAGAGCCGTCATGCTGCCAATGCAGATCCGCTCCCGCAGGTCATAGTTGCTGCGCTGGGCCCCCGCCACGCGGTGGTGGATGGGCTTCCTGCGGAACCAGCCGCGGGTCGAGGTCGAGGGGTCAGATCCTGGGTGAACACTAAGAGAAACACAGTGATAATCCAATTACGCTAAGATCTATTTCAGAATGGGAATTTCCAACATTCTGACAAATTACTCTTGTATCACCAGGTCATGCTATGACCCTTGCTGCCTGTGTTTTATCCAGGTTGGACGTTTTTTTCAATAGTTCATGTTTACAAGCACTTGGTGTAGTTATTCAGCTTCTTATTGTTTATTGCCACATACAGAGAGCCTTACATTTTGCGTATTTGTAATATTTTGGTGGTTTGGTGGTTTGTGTGAAACTTGGGAAATATGTGATTGGATATGCTCGTGGTTGCTATCACTTTCCTCCTATCAAGGCTCCATGGGTGGGATCTAATGGGCGAGAAGTGATGTGGTCATCAAATGACCCACACTTCAGTTAAGGGCAGGAAAGATGAGACGACGTTGCACTGATGTATCTCAGTGATGACACCATGCAACTTACTGGGTTTTATGCAGCTTACTAAACAGGTACATGTATTCTAATATTAAGTGAGACCAACTACAAGATACTGAAAATTTGGGATTGGGACTTAAGGGCATCAACTGGTAAACATTGCATGTAGCAGGCAAAGACCCCTAAACTTTCCAAACATGTAAGAGAACCTGTGTCAGCCTCCAGTTTTCATTAAAACTCAGTTTGACTATTCTGGGCTACTGGACAAACATGGAGGCCTCCATGTGGTGGACCCACTCCCAGTTTAAATTACACAATTCAAAGGGCTCATTCCAGACTAATGAAAACAACAATGCACGTGTTTAGGTGATTTAACACTTCTGAAAACATCAGCGTAATTGCTCTAATTTCAAACTCTTCCAGTAGAGGCGAAAATAATTTCAACTATATCTCACACACTGCACCTTTAAAACTGCATTTCAACACATTTTAGATAGCTGGGTAACACCCTTTGTTTGTATTATGTCATCATCAAAAAGGACTGTTGCACTTATAAGTGAATGTTGTGGCAACGTGCCAGTTTAGGTTTAAAAATAATTAATAACAGATCACTATATTCGTAAACTGATGCATAAATATAAAACGATTGAGTCATACGTTTTAGAAAATAGCTTTCTCTGATACTGGTTCTTCTTCTGGAGGAAAGCAGTGGAACGTCTTAGCTCGGCATGTTGGGCAAATTAGAGTATCTGTGAATATTTCCAATTAAACAATAATCTCTCGTGTTTAGCCAAGGGACAGTTTAGTACTTTACATATAAAATGCATGATGTGGAAGGAAACTGTTTGAGTGGGCCTCACATATTCAATATAAAATACATCAGGTATGTGAATGTGTTTAAATAGCGTACAAACAAAGTGCTGAATTGCTGTTGCTAATCCCTCACAATGCCTCTGCGTTGGAGTACCACAATCTCACCAGTAGAGGGCTTAATGACACGGCATCAGGGCAGGATCTCCTTCCCTGAGCCTCTGACTCATCCTTGACTGTGTCATAGTATCACATGGCACAGGAATGATGCTGTCTCTGCATGGTTTTTTTTTCTTTCTTTTTTTTTATCAACCAGGCATTAGCTGAGACAAATACCTGAATCACCATGGAGACCCTGGCCACCCAGCAAGCCAGGCAGCATGCATAATTCAAAGCAGCACCAAATAATTCATATCGTGATGCTTGTGCCTGTTTCCTGGACAGATGGGTCTGGTCATATCTGGGATTCATCTGGCCATTAGCGCATCCAGAGAACCTCAGCATCTGTACATATCGATTTGATATGTGGCTGCAGGTCATGGTGAAACACGTGAGCAGCTAACGTTAGTTTCACACATTCATCAGTGAGATGATCTCCATGGCAGCGCGCCCTACGTAATCACCAGTTGACCCTTCCTAGTGAAATGGGCCAGTCAGTGATGAAAAGATAAACTGATGACAAAAATCCATATATTCATGTTATAATGGACACAAAGGATCAGATGTATGATGCGTTTCTATGTGCGGGTTGGATAGGAAGACCTCCTCTATATGCAAATGACGGTAATGATATTCTATACAACACTATAAATCTTCATAATTCAAATAATATAATGTATTCATAATGAAATGCCCTCCAACAGTATAAGTCAAATACATTTTTATTTGTTTGATGGGTATATTGAAGTACACCTGCTTCCATGCGTACAAAACCACCTGCCACTGTCCCTCCAAAGTCATGCAATGTAGAGCCCCCTGAAATTACATATGCAGCACACGCTAAAATTGTTCGAAATTGCGGCATGTTTACATTCTGTGTGCAAAATTCTATGCTTGTTTACAATCTATGAGCAAAATTCTATGCATGTTTACATTTTATGTGCAAAAGTCTACGAATGTTTACAATCTATGTTCAAAAGTCTATGCATAGTTACATTCTATGTGCAAAATGATATGCATGTTTACATTCTATGTTTCTATGTTACACTCTATACATATACTATGTATTCACAACCATGCTTTCCCCCCGGCTTTGATGGATCCAGCCTTCTCCATGTGGAAAGCCAAACATATTGTTCTTGTACAGGACCTGTACTTCGAAGAAAACCTAATACCATTTCAGCACCTCCAACAGACATACGATCAACCGTCCACACATTTGTTCAGGTTCCTTCAAATTAGGAATTATATCAGAACTCATATACCACATTATGAACATATGCCCAAATGTGACACACTCGCCTTCTACCAGGAAGCATCTCCATAAACTCTGGACATTCCTTAGTACAGTTTAAAGTGGTCCACAGGCTTCACTACTCCAAAACCAGGCTTCATAGCGTACACCCTAACATTTCTCACGCATGTGATCAATGTAAACAGCGCGCAGGGACTCTGACACATCAGCTTTGGTCTTGCTCCGAGTTATCTTTGTTTTGGTCTCTTATATTCGACTACGTTTCAAAGGCCTTCCGTAAAACGATTACACCTGACCCGCTCCTTGTCATCTTTGGTTCAGTGGTGTCTAACCCCAACACCACAAACTATGAAAGGCAAGCCATGTCCCTCTGCGCACTGCTGGCCAGGCACCTCGTTCTGCAGAAGTGGAAATCAGAGGCCAGAATCTTCCAAAAGATACGGCAACCTCTGCTGGACAAATGGGCAGACACCTGTGAGACAAATAATCCCCAAAGTGAACCCCCCCACCCCCCCAGCACTTGAGTTTATGGCTCTTTTACTTTCATTTTTTCCTGAATTTGTCTTGTGCTCTATGTTGACTGTCATCATTTCAATCTCCTCTTTGTTGCTGGCTTTTCTTTTCTTTTTGTCTTTTCTTTTGTTTGCTTATTTTTGGTTGCAGGGTGGGGGTTGGGGTGAGGGTGGGTTATTCCTTGTTGACTTATGTCATTTTTGCTGTTGTAATTCCAGAAAACCTGAAGGACAATATGTGTCTTATTGTGCCGTAAAACCAAATAAATCCTTCAACAAACAAACATATTGAAATATATATTCTTGGTGCAAAACTCTATGCGTGTCTACGAACAAATTTCGATGCGTGTTGACATTCTATGTACAAAAATTCAAAAAAGTTCTAAGTGGTTACCGATCTAGATTTTTGTGGTATTCTGTGGAGGAACTGAATAACCACGATATACATTTACTAAAGGGCGGTGCTGTGCCCAAGCATGAAGTTGATGGGGCAATATTGTAAACACCCCTGCTTCTACTATGCATCATAATATGTTGAGAATATTGTGCCAAAAAGAGCTAATTGACAGCATGCCAAAACAATAATACAAATGAAAATAGTGATCAGTTGAACATTTTCAGTTTCTATTGTGCCAGTTAACGGCAACATTCCCCTTCTCCAGCGTCTGTAGGTGCTGTATACTGCATTTAAAACAATTACTACGTTCATAGACTCCCAACTTACAAAAATGCACATCATCCCTTTAAAAATGTAAAGTGTTGAATTGTATCGATACACTCTGTTGTCACTGTATTTGTAAGAATGCTAAGTGACCTTTGACACGTGATATTCTACCTGTTGCATTCGGCCTCCTCTCCGTCCAGCTCCTCACTCTGGCAGTGACTGGCTCCACCTCCATTACCAGCCACGCCCATTATCTGTGTGGCAGCAGCTTTGTCCGATGACGACAGCTCTTCATTTTCCGTGTGGAAGGTGGAAAGTGGATAGGGCTCCTCCAAGTCCTCTTGGCTCCCCAAACTAAACTGAGAGGAAAAGGAAGATCAGTAAGAGGAGTGGAATATTATCCTGTATCGTCAGGGCTGTCAAAACAACTGTTGGTGTTAGGGCAGTGGTTCTCAATGCAGGAGGTCGAAGTATTCAGCCTTATCTATGCACAATTAAATCATGAGGCAGATGTTTTATTCTTTATATGTAAATGTGTTATCATTGTCAGCCACATGAATATATATTTTTTAAATGTATAAACATTTCTATATTTTATAAGAAAATGAGAAAAAAAATCACTTAAATAATGATTCAATAAAATGTATTGCACCTAAGAGTTAAAATAGGTAAATAAATGTATATAAACTGTACTTATATATATTTTAAATGGAAATGTATTGCACTTAAAAGTTAAATAAAACTGTAAAAACTGTACTGTACTTAAAAAAATGTTTTTAACTTTTTTAAGAGTAAAAAAACGCAGGTGCTTCTGGGCAGCCTTACCTTTATTAACAAAACTGTTGCTGACATTGACCAATAAAAATTAAGTTAAGATTTGATTAAGTTAAGACTTAAAGACACAGTATGGGATTTTTTCAGTGATGTCAAAATAAAAATCTTATTGGATTATTCAAAACTATGTTTTATCACATGTGTAATGAACCAGTGTTTCTTAAATAAGTAAAATAAACATTTAAAAATACATTTCTCGTGGATGACTGCCATAAAAGCCGTCGCTATGTATTTTCCGGTATTAGAATGCAGTACGGGGGGAAGTGTGATAATAACGTGCCCCTACAACTGCCACAAGTGGTACTACTGGCACCAGATGGCACCAAAACTCCCACACTGCACCTTTAATTTACATCTAATTCAGTGATTCCTCTGCGTACCACTATAGGGAGCTGGAGCACCACTTTGATGGTGTACATGTTCCCATATTAATTTCATGTTACATTAACAAACCACACCATGGCCCTTCAAGTTTATTTTACCTGTGGCTGGATGCCAGGTAGTTCCGTGGGCGTGGCCGCCGCCCCCTGTCCGTCAGTCTCAGACTCCGCCTCCTCCTCGTCTACCTCGTGGATGGTGGGTGTGACGTCGGAGGGCGGCAGCGAGGTCTTTTTTTTCTTCCTCTTCTTCCTGCGCCGTCTGTCAGTGCTGTGGACCCTCTTGCGTAGCCGCTGGGGCTGAGGCAGGTGGGTGGACAGGGGGTGGTGGGTGTGGTGGAATGTGTGTCTGTGATCTGAAACACAACACAACACACACACACACACTCGTTATCCTCAGGCATCACTTTCATTTACTAGGGACAAAAATATTCGCTTTAAAAAAAAACACTTTGTATTACGTTTGTATGGCAGTTTTTTGGAAACAGACATTTGTGTCCTCAAGAGGATAATACATTTGTTTCAAAGTGTTCTGGTGGTCAATTTGTTTGTTTTTTGAGGTCAAAATTTACCATGAGACAGACACTATTACAAAAATGTCTGCCACTGGCACTAACGTAGCCAGAATGATATAAAGCGGCGAAATTTGCTCATTTGGGCAAGCATTTCCATAGTAACGCATGAGGGTTGATGACCAACTCTCTGTAAGTGATGTACATATAGACATGGCAGGTGCTTACACTCAAAGTCCCTCTCTGTGTAGTGGCGGCCCATCCTGACCCCAGCGGTGGAGGCGGAGTCACCGATAATGTCTCCGAATCGTTCCACAGATAGAGCCTTCTCCCAGTCCCCCTCCTCCTCTGCCTCCGGTTCCTCCACAGATCCCTCCTCATCTTCCTCCTCTACCTTCACCTGGAGTGGGATGGAAATCAATGAGGTGAAATCAATATGAGAGTATTGCAACGATCACTCTAGCTCTATTATTTACACCCTTTCAAAAATGTTAGTCGCTAATCCATATTCATTTTCTGTTTCATTACTGATTTATTCAATATTAATTATGAATGTTTTTATTTCATTGTTGATTTGTTCAATATTAATTGTTTTCATTTCATTCTTTTTATTCATTAAATTGAATACTTAACATTCATCAATAAGTCCTTTCGAAATTGGTGGGGACGCTTTTTGTATTCCTGTTTTCCATGATTGATTTTGACTCGTTTTAATTGACATAAGAGACAACAGACAGTATCGACCAGGTTTAGCAGAGGATCAAAACCTTCGTATTGAATCCAGTATTTTAAAATGGTGATAAAATTGCAGCCCAATAGCAGAATTTCACATTGGGTAAGGCCAGCCCAGCAAAATGTAATTTCCGCAGAGTCGGAGTCTTATTGTTCCAGACATATCCAAGAATCAGAGTGTCGAATTTACGGAAAAAAGACTGGGGGAGGAAAAGGGGAATGCATTGAAATAAATATGAAAATCGAGGAGCCACGGTCATTTGTACTGAATTGACACGAGCAGAAAGTCTAAAGTCAGAAGAGGTACAGGTCGGTTCAGATGAATAAAGTGACATATAATATTCTTTAAATACATTGATGATCTCAACAGGATCAGTCGTTCTATCAGAGACAGTTTGGATTTGAGGGATTTGGTGGTCGGAGGCTACAAAACATATTTAGTATTTTTTTTAAAAAATATTTTCAATCAAGATTTTCTCAAAGTTGATTTAGATTTGGTGTCAGGACAAGTATGATTTACTCAACAACTGCTTGCTTTAACATTTTAGACATGGAATATATGAAATGTAATATCTGGGACGTAAAATGTCCTCTAGTTCTGTAATGACCCATTGACACGAGGGGCGGGTCCTCTCTACGGAGGCTGCCATCTTTTTTAAAGAAGTAAACGTACTAAATATCTTTTCAGTTTTGTTGACGGCTGAAGTCTACCATGGATGCTCCTGCATGTTCAGAAGGGCGAGGGTGAGGTGATGGATACAACATGCAACTTCACCACTAGATGTCACCAACTCTTACACAATCGAACCTTTCACAATGATGGTGTAGAAATAGGAGCCGCATCATTGGCTGAATATTCAGGTTCAAACTGCTGTGGAGGGCCTAGTGTGGAGAGACAGTAGGTGGCTGAGATCATTAAGCACATCCTGTCCCTTCAACCCACTGGTAATTAGGAGATAATGCAGCCCTGGCACTGAGATATTTGAGACCAGAGTGCTCACTCACCACGCCAGCACCAATGTGAAGCAGAGGAATCGCCCTGTCACAGCCATGTGACCCCTGCCGCACGGCCAGGGACACTCCCTTCAGCCTCAACGTCTCCAGGGACCGTCTGGTGCATTAGCTCCTCTCTGTTTAGCACTTTGTTCTATTGATTTCATGTCCGCCCAACACAGAGTGGAGAGTATACAGGCACAGTGAGCCCGGCCCATTCTAATGTGGACCTATTCTTTTTCAAAACCACTTTGACAATTTTACTTTCGTGCAAAAGGGATATTTGGGATGAATAGGAGCAGATTTCATCGTTCATTTCACTTGTTTTTGGGTCTCATACATTTATCGTGTTTTCCCAAAGCTGCATCTATTTTCATTTAGCTTGCACACTGTCTGTCTGACCTCACACATATGTTGTGCTACACTAATACGATCGTGGGTCGTAGTTAGGTGCAGTGTGTAAGATTTGGTGACCTCGAGAAGTGAAGTTGCGTGGTGTATCCATTCCCACACCCTCTCCCCTATGAGCACACAGGAGAAACGATGGTAGACTTACGTTGTCATTAAAACTCAAAAGATGTTTAGCATGTCCATTTTTATGACTGTAAAAACATGGCAGCCCCTGTAGAGAGGACCCCCTCCTCACTTAAATATACATTAATGGGCTCATTCATGGGTAATGAGGGGAAAAATAAAACATTCAGATGATTATAAATTCATGAAAATGTCAGTTTGTAATTGAACAAAATAATTATATGTAAAACCTCTAGAAAAAATTACCTAAATATCACACACTGCACCTTTAAGAATGTAAAAATGAAATAACTGTTCTAATTTGTATGACCCAAATGTAATCTAATACAACCCGATCCAAAAACTTTATTCGCAGAATAATTTCTAAACTCCCGATCTGTGGACATGTAACACTCGGGCCAACCTTGATGTGTGTGTCGTGGTTGTTCAGGCTAAAAAACCTAATATACAATAATAGATATACATGTAAATGTGATAAAGATCTTCATATCAGGCAATAGTGATAATAAATATGTTGTCTAACTGTTTCTCGTTAACTCGTATATTACAGCATGAATATTTAATATTCAGAGGATCGCTGAGCCAGGGAGATGTGTTCATTCAAATATTCATCAGCTGCTGACAAATGCGAAGGAAACGTATTTGAGTGTGTGTATATGTGTGTGTGCGCTTGTGTGTATGTCTGCAACAAAGAAAGGCGATAGTAGTGTCCAACATATACAAAGATATTATATGCATGTAGGATATATGGCATGTCCTCTGGAGATAGGGTCAGCTGAAGCTGAGCTCTCTTGCTGCATAACTATATCATATCACCATTACACACTTGTTTATCTTCAGGTTACACAAACAAAAACAACACAAGCTTAACAAAGGCCATAAGTGATATGAGCAATATCATCTGAGTCTTGGGCCGTCATTGTTGTGCTTGTTGGACACTATCCAAAGAGTGGCAAAGACCATGATAGACTGTATGCTCTCATCTCTATTTAGGATTAGAGGGTTGAGTTCAACTCTATCTTGTTAATGGCAGCCACCATTGTTTGTGACTTGGGCACCAGTGATATGCCCCACATGTAGGAAAAGAGAGTTATATGATCTTCGAGTTCTGGATCCTGTTCGGGGTAAAGAGCCTGGGAGCGACAGTGAGCAGAAAGTGTGGTGACATTATCTTAAATTGTGATGCCTGGAAAGCCTTTTTGAATGAGAAATCCTGTTTTAAATGTTCTATTAATCCTAATTAATCCTAATAAAACAAATGTCCCCGCTTCAGAGGTGAATGGAACATGTTTACGGCCTGATACAAACTACATTTTGAAATTGTGCACAATTAAGGGGCGTGGTCTCTTGGGTGACACTTGGGCCGACCTGTCACATTCTGTGGATGCTGCGCCCTGGGCCCACGCCAGCTCTACCTGTGCTCCGCTTCTTTGCCTGTTTTTTGGATGAACCGGGAGGTAGGAGAGAGTAAGGGGTGGGCAAGATGGCAACAAGTGAACCGCCCACAATCAGCCTCATGAGCACTCTGCAGAAGCCCATGGGAAGCATCACGGATGCAACGTCCATCTCTGTGAACAGTCGGGTTCTGGTTTGCGTTCAAGTCTGGTTCTCTTGAGATATAGCGTGTTATGATTTGGTGCTAAACAAACAAAATTGACTTCACTTCCACTTCCACTGAGTAAGCAAACATCACAGCATCATTCTCACGGGGCTGCATCTGTGCTCAAGAGGTGGACAGTGAGTTTCCATTGTGCTTGTAGCCACTGTCTGCTCATATCATGGTTTTATGTGAGAGAGATAAAACACAGCACAGAACAGTCAGATTCAACATCTCATAGTGAGAAGGACCAGATCTCTTCATACATTAAACAAAGCAGGCTGAGAATTTGAGGTCCTGGAGGCAGCTACTTCGGGCAGCTGGTAACTGCCTGTATGACCAAATATTTAGTGGTGTAACCATAGACTGTATATAAAGATGGACGTAGCATCTGTGACATCACCCGTTGATTTCGTGGCGAATGGTGGGCGCGTCCCTTGTCGCCATCTTGCCGAATCCTAACTCCTCCTCGTTCGTGGTTCATTAAAAATCGGGCAAAGAGGCGGAACGCACAGAGCTGTGGGTCGGCTCGCGATGCTGTCACTTCATCCATGGTGCGTAACAGGTTGGCTTCAGCGTCAGTCAACAGACCACGCCCTAAATTTTGTGTAATTTCAGATGTCAATAAAATAAAAATAAGCGAGTATACAAAAAAAAAAACCACCCCTCGTACAGCTGTCATGATACCATGTGACTGATTGAGATCAAAACCCAAGTTTGTACAAAATTTTAAGCGTGTTTCATTCACTTCTAAAGTTCATCATTTTAACATGGGAGTCTATGGGGGTTTGCTCCCTTTTGGAGTCAGCCCCCAGTGGTTACGCTATGAACTGCACGTTTTTTCACTTCCTATTGTGCTTCATCCGGTTGCTCCTCGGGCATAACACAACTGAAACACAGAGACTCATGAGATATGACCGAACCATCCAAACCTATAAAGTGACTCATCATGAAGTACAGTTGATGTGACCCCAGGCTCATTCGGGGATGTTTCCATGGCAACCCAGACTCAGCTGGACCTGAAGAAAACTTAGTCACCAGACCTCTTCTGTTATCTTCCAAAGCAGGGTCATTATGCAAAGGAAAGATGAAGCTGGACACGTGTGACCATTTGAAGTGAAGTAATTGGGGGCGAGGAATTGAAAGGTCCATCATAGTCGCAGTTAGACAAGTTATTTTTAACCATGCACTCGAGTTTTGACCTGAAAACACAAGACAGAGCACTCAGTTATGTAGGAGCAGCACATTCACGTGACTCAAGTCTTTTGTGACAATGCAGACATGCTGACAAGTCATTGCATTTTTCATTTGAGATCATCATCAGGTCTTTGCATGGCGATATTTGTCCCTCCAACATCTTTGCAGAGACAGATACACATGTGAATTTTGAAAGTTTATGTTTATGTCTCAATTGCAAAGCTGCCCACGTTTGAAGATCGAGTGTGTCACAGCATCACGACTAGTCCCATTTAAAAGGCTTGTCCAAATGTGATCGAGAAATCCGCCCCCAAGCAACAAAGACTCCCACTGGTGGAGACTTCACAAGCAGTCCTATCCCAGAATTCACTGTAAAATATTTTTGTAGAGATTGGCTGGAACCAATGAGACACATAAAACCACCAGAGGGCAATGGAAGTTTTTAAGTTATCTCATCTTACAGCTCTGTTGCTCAAGCAAGTGCCAAAAAATAATGCAGAGATGAGAATTGTACCCCTTTTTCCACCAAACTGGTTCCAATGCAAGTTCCGAGCTAGTGCCTGACTCAGCACCAGTTTATGTTTTATTATTATTTATTATTGATGAGTTGATTAATAAACCAGATTTCAAAAGTAACTCGGGGACCAGAGGATGGAGCTGGAACAAACTAATTCCTTCAGAAACATAAATCGTGTGCTAGGCTCACTGAAGTCCCATTTTATTTATTGCAACAATGAAAAAAAATGTCAAAAGACATTTGACATTTACGATTCACAGGCTGTTTCAAAGAGCAGGATTCGCCGTAGGGTTGGAGAAATGTTACAGACATAAGATCTGTTCAAATAGAAATAGCCACATCCCATAAACGGTGTATCTCAGCAGGCAGATGTCTGCATCATGACCAGTGTGTGATCCACAGGCACGGCTCACTGAACCTTAAAGGTGCAGAGTGTAAGATGTCCGTCAATTTTTTTGTCACTTCTACCTATTGAAATAGAATTACAAAAACAATTATATGTAGACATTTTTACAAATATATAATCACCCCAGTGTTTGACTTGCTTTTCACATAATCCTAAAATGAGCCCTTTAATGAATATTTACACCTGGAGCGGGTCCACCCAATGGGGCCACCATGTTTTTCCAGTAGCCCAGAGTGGATGCACTAAACATCTTTTGAGTTTTAGTTACAACTGAAGTCTACCATAGGTGCTCCTGCGTGCTCAGAACGGTGAGGGTGAGGTGATGGATACAACATGCAACCTCACCTCTACATGTCACCAAATCTTACACACTGCACCTTTAATAAAGAGCCTGCCGACTGTAAAGGTTATGAAACGTAGCAGCTGAGGACTGTGCTCATATTGATTCAAAGAATGATTTCAAAGCAGCATCTGCAGACTTTTCTGCAGTTCTCTTTTCCATTATTACTTTTCCAAGTAAATAGGACAGCTTCTGCAGCTCTGATGGAGCTCTCTTGCAGGTATGCCCCTCCATTGTTAGAGCTGACACACACGTCTGCTACACACTCCAGTGCTAGATGGTAGTTGTGTATTTTCAAAGATCTGTTTCTCTCCTTGAGACCTGTGACTAATGACAAGTCGAGGTTTGGGTTTTTTAGTGTTTTGGTTTGAATTGATTGTGTTTTTTTGTCTCTCTCCCTTTCGCGGGAGTTGCCGTACGGCAGGGGGCGTGGCTGACCTACTTTCTGGGAGCAGGAGCTGAGCACACCGGATTCCACTCCCCTCTCCACCTGTTTCCCGTCTTCCCTCGTTATTTCCTGCATTTTTGTTGGGGATAAATGCAGCGATCAACCAGCGGAACACGGATGGCCCGAGTGGCCACGGCCACCACTGGACACTCTCTGGCCACCGCCACGGCTGGGGCATCATTTGACAAAACACCGCTCTGTGCGGCTGTGCCGGCGAAGGACCATAGGACTGCCCGGGTGCCGTTTCCACACGGACGCATTTTACTGGAGCACCGCAGCGCCTAAACTTTCCGCGGGAGAGGAAATCATAATCAAAACTGAGCAGAGATCGTGTTTATCGTGATACACCTATGAACTGCAAGTGGGAGGTAAGCTTTCCATGATGACTTTGCTCGCTTCCGGTCGAGTTTTCTTATTGTTTACTGTGACTTCAGTTCTGAAGCGTTTCAGACACAGGCATCTGGTAGTCTCTCTGGTTACTCTGCCCTCACTTACAATATATTGTGTGCGTATTCTGTGGTTTTTAAGACAAATCTTTTACAGTTACAAAATCAAACATCAATTTATCATTGACCAACAGCTGCAATGTTTTATTCCCAGGTTCTGTCCACAATGTTTGTGTCTGTTAATAGTGGATTCTCTCTGTCTCTGTAGCAGCATGAATCAGTATGTTAGTTTCTAAAATCTCATCTATTCATGTGGTTCATGTATTTTGCTGTTGTCTATACCTGTGAGGCAAAATGAAAAGAAAGATTATCTCCTACTTCAGCAAGTGTGGTGATAAGGTAAATGATGGAGGGAGGGACAGTGATGAGGTCAGGCAGGATGAAACTCACAGAAGTGATGATGCATGTAAGGCATATTTTTCTGCACCAGGCCTTCCAGCTATCAAAGTGCCTCATAACGTAAATCTGTACATGTCTTTAAAGTATTTGCAGAAAGCATACAATTAATAGAACACACACACACACACAGCAAATATGGTTTCATTTGTGTTGCTATTTTACCTCTGCACAAAGTAAAGTGGGACAGTTTCATAGCTTTTGTTCTGAACTCCATTACAATGTGTCTTATTAATCACTTTTTATAGCTGACATATCAACAGTAGTATGTATTTATCCTTGAGTCACCTCCACTCTTTAAATGTTCAACTTGGTGTGATGTAATCGCTGTTTGACTTTGTTAAACTGTGCATTTCTGTTATGGTAATGCTGCCACATGTATGTTTTTTTTCCTCATTTGTCAAAATAATTTGAATGTGTATGAGGCAGTGAAGGGACTGCATTTTCGGGGCAATAGCCGACATTCATGAAAACAGTCCTTTAACCTTCCCTGTCATTGAGGGCTTCCCATCCGTAACCAGCAAGTCTACTTTCTGCAAGTCCAGTTCATTGTCTTTGAAAAAAGCAACAATTTTCTCAAAAATTATTTCACCAGTGGTACCTTCAAGTGGGATTAAACCCAGCAATTCCTCTTTGAAACAGTCTCCTTCGTGAAAACGTACATACAAACAAAGTTGAGCCACGTCTTGATTGTTGGTGGATTCGTCCACCAGAGACAGGAAGTCAGCGGTCCTCAAACGAGTAAGAAGAGTGTCAAAAATGTCTGTTGCCAAAAGTTCCACGCGCCTTCAAGTGGTAGTGTCAGACAGTGGCATTGACCGGATTGAACTAATGACTTGGTCTTTCACTTTGTGATCAGCAGCAAGCATGCATTCTTTCACCGTGTCAGTAAATGGCCTTTTCTTCTTAGTCAGAATCCATGCAACGCGCAGAGATGCGGCCATTGCTCTTTGGCACAGATTGCAAGCATGAAATAACATTGTAGAACTCCGCTCATAGTTCTGAATAAGAGTTTTTTACATTTGCCCGCTGTGCCACGGATCCAAGTGGAAACTTGTCAAAATTCTCGTGTGTTGTCATGAGGTGTCTCCTCACGTTATATTCCTTGTTAACAGAGCAGACATCATGACATACAAGGCACATGGGAATGCCTTGAGCATTTGCTCTGCATACATATTTTTCAGTTCATTCGTCATTAAATCTTCTATTTTCTGTGTCAACTTGACGTCGCTTTGAAAGTGCAATGTTGTATTCATTTGAACCGGAGCTCTTCAGCTTACAGTAAATTGCAGCCTTTGCTGAAAAGCAACGCAGTGTCGCAAAGTGCTGCAAATGGTGCTGAAAAGGTGACACTGGTTTGCCAACTCTCAATTTTTCTTTATCATGTTTATACTCAATAATCCAAAATACGCCAACAAATGGGACTTACCTGTTGTAGGTTGATCAGCACATCTATCTCAGTGGCATGGCCTCCTGTAGCCATGGGGACTGGCGAGCAGCTAGGAGGTGAAGAGCAGCTCTCTGGATAGGGCAGGGGACAGAATAGTAGGGGACACTCAGAATGGGCAAGTGGTGTGACTGGACCAAAGGCCTTAGGGTTGGAGGATGACGGGGGCGGTAGCAGGGGGTCAGGTGTGGGAGACAGGAGGGGCTAGTGAGGATGGGAGAGGGGACCAATCATACGAGGGTGGAAGTTGGAGGGGCCAAGCGGCAGGAACTGGGGGGAAACGTAGCTCAGCCTTTCTCTTTCACGGCTGGGGATCCAGGAAGCCTTTGGGGTGACATCACCTACAGAGGACAAGATAATACTTTATAATAATAATCTAATATTATTCTGGTCTGAGTGTGAAGGAAAACCAATTTAATTGTGTCCATATAAACATGGTCTGTATGTATATAGTACTTTATGAAGTCTTGATGACCCCTTAAAGCACTTTACAGAATCGTTTATATTCACCTAGAAAGAAAATGTTTTTTAGACAATACCAGTCCATTTGAATAAATACAAATAAACTAGAGCAGTTTGTTGCTTTCCGAATGTTTTCCCTCTACAGTTTGTTTGTTTTCTCCGTCTCATGTTTAGTGATGATTAATGTGAATATATATAATGACAAGTATCTCCATTGAATTAAAAGAGTTAAAAGTTGGTGTATGTCATTTGAATATTTGTTTGTCCATGGAAACTGCCTGAATACAACTGATAAACCCCAGCTGTTTTTCCCACTGTCCCAAAGATGAGGCCGGACATCTGACTCAGTTTGATTCCGCTGACTCACTCGCTCCCCTGTAAAATCTGCTGCAGCTGTCTCATTGGCTCATTGAGGCACAAGGCGGTGCAACAACAGGAGGGCTCTGCTGAGATGCAGGACAGTTAGAGGCGGGGTTTACCTACTGAGCATTTAGGGAATTTACTATGCAGCAGTTGTACTGGGATGCAACTATAAAGAGGAGCTGTGATTGGGGTGTAGGTGCAATAGTGCTTCATGGTATCTGTTGATGTGACGCTAAGAATCTAAACATAACATTGAGCCACTTTTACTGTCCTGTCAAAGCTATCGACCACAATAGTCAAATATGTGGCCTGTGCTTTTATTTGGTCTAAAACAAATATTGCCCATGAATTCGAGTGAACTGCACATGCCACTTTTTATGTGAAACAATATATTCATTGTGTTTACATGTCTAACATGTATGGAAATGCATATTCAATATTTTTTTTACCTTAAATAACAATAGATAAATAAATGATGATAATAAGATAGAACAGTTATTAGGTAGTGATCACATTAAGTCCCACAATTAAAAGCGCCCCTTGAGATCAAACATAATGCTTATGGGGCCCTTGGTGAAAATGAGTTTTACACCCCTGCTATAGACAAATTGTCCTCCCATTAATATATCGATATATCATTTGCATGTAGAGTAGGGTCAGCCCCTCCCTAAGAGGAGGGGCTGTTGGAATCTTCATTTACCCTTAAAACTCCTAATTGTTGTGATCCATGTGCCAGTGCTACTGTACAAACATAGTAGTGAGCAGGATGTCTTCTACTAAGATGGTTTCCCACTGATGTTAACATTTAGCGCTAATGTTACATACTGTGGCATAAGTGACTATACCAGAATTAAAACATCATTATCACATGATTATTCAAAAATTTTTTAAGGAGCATTTGCAGTTGAGGGTCAGAAGCTCAGAGGTTCAATTCCAGTCTTCCCAACTCTGCATGCTAAAGAGTTCTTGGGAAAGATACTGAAACTCACGTTACCCCATGTACTCATGTCTCTCACCATCCATGGAAAAGAGTTAGATAGAGCTAGATAGAGCTCAGCGCCCTCTGCTGTAGCTGTTACCACCACGATGTGGTCTCAGATAAGCAGATTTCTATGGATGGTTATTCTGAATTTCATTTTGTCAATACATCTAGGTCTTTCATACTAACTGACTTTAATTGTTGAGACATAAAACAAATGCTCAATTCATTTAAAAACCCAAAGTACCTTAAGATGTGCCTAACCTTGCTTAGTCACAGACTAAACTGTTTTGCTCGTGATTTGCTTAAAGGCAAATCATACCCTGACCTCACCTGTGCCTGAAGGACCATGATGTTGTCATCCTGACTCACTATTGGTAGGTTGTGTGGTCACCTTGGCCACAGCTGAGGATTCTCATTCTCAGCCCTTCTCCATTTAATCACTGCTTTGGAGATATCAAACAATCCCAGCAGCCTTCATTCCACGAGGTCATCAGAGGGCCACTTCAGTGTGTGAAGAGACATTGATATGCTTGAGTGTAGCAGCAGCAGCAGCAGCTGAGGAATGCCAACAAAGACAGTTCAATTGAGATGGAAAGTATATTTACTTTGAGTACTGTACTCAACCTTGAGGTAAGTATTTCTATGTGCCATTAATCGGTCCATTATCCAGCACTGCTCATGAATCCTTTGATGTAGGCAGAAGGAGCTGCAGAAAATCCCAGCTGACATTGAGCCAGAGGGCAGATCACCAATGTTTCCCTGAGGCTGACACACACGCAGCCAAATAATCATACACACTTAGATTACGTGCAAATTAGAAATTAATTTACAATTATTGTGTTGCTAAATCCAAAACATTTTGGTCTTTAGTCATACCATTATAGCTGCAACAGATTACATATACACTTGTAAGTAGTCTGAAAAGTGTATCATATATTATAAGGATAATCTGTTGTATTCTGTCAAAACATTGCACTGTAAAAATGATATGTTAAAAATACCATGTTAAGAATAATCTTCAGTTGTTTTGGCAACCAAATGACCAACCCTCCATCCATCCACCCAACCAAACATGGGTGATTGACAGTTACTGTCAGCTAATCAGATCAAATGTCTTACTATACCTCACAACTAATTCTGAATGTATGCCCACCAGAGGGTCTGATCAAGCCTGCAGGATGAATATGCAGAGTGTAAAAATTGAGAAGATGTTCAAATGTTGCTTTATTGACCTACACTTACTACGCTGGGACACTAGGGAGAGCCCATGCAGCTTGGAATTCGTGAGAGAAGAGTAGAGTGGAGTGTGTCTTACAAAGAAAATCATATACTGATATTTTTACAAATGTATTATCACCTTAATGTACAACTTGCTTTTTTACATTACTGGGTCCTCCTTATGGAGACCATGTTTTTTTTTTTTTTATATTAGCCCAAGGTGGACTTACTAAACATCTTTTCAGCTTCAATGGAGCTGAAAACTGAGGAACTGCAAAAGCAGAGGGATTTAACACTCATTGCAGTGATCACATATTCTATCTCTATTATTTGTGTTCAGAAAGGCAGCTTTGCTTACAAAGTTGATTTGTAACTATTTCTATTATTTCAGAGCACCAACTGTTTGACATTAAACTGACATGTATTTATTTTATTTTTTTACAACTGTAAACAGCATTTCTATTTAACCTTAAAGTTGACTACATTTTGGTTGACCTACTTTTCAATTTCATGGCTGCTCACATCCCATCAGCTCTGAATTTATATTAATCATCACTTACAGGCTGTTAACATGGATCTGGTATCATCAATTCAACATCAGATAAAGTAGAGAATACGAATTTCAATCAAATATTGAAGAAGAAGGAGACTTGGCATCAGTGCACATGACATCTTGCATAGTTTCACAGAACATGCTGACAAACACTGACACACTTTGTGCAGAGGAAGAGTGTCAGATCAGATCTGCTGCAGACCACCATTAACCTGCTACACCACATGCATCAGCCTGCAGCACGACTCGGACCAACAGCCCAGTGTCATTATGCAGATGAAGTCCCTAAACCCTAACCCCAACAGATTAAATGTCCACACTCCACTTAAATCCGATTCACTGGACCTTTAATTAGTTATTGAATATCATAAAAATGTGATAAACCGCCAAACATAGATAATGGAAAAGGTGAGATGCACGGTGAGTGTCAGGTCTTTACTGGAGGAAAACATCCAGTGATTCAGGAGGAGACACTCCAGGCCACAGCTGCCAGCTATTTCTGATCTATCACTATATTTAGAGACAAGTGGGCAGCAGCAAACACAAGCCTCTACAAAGACCTCAAAGTTCTGCTCTGTTATGCAGCTGCAGATACAAAGAGCATGACGACTGTCTTCTCTTTAACATGGAACATTCAGAGGTCTTGCACCAACTCAAAGTTCGTGGCCCACAATGCATTGCGAGATCACATGCCGTTTTGAGCCACAGAGTTAGGATGGAGAGAGCCTCTGTTTGATTGACATCCTCTAGTGCAGACACACACACACCCACCTACATTAGTGACGTCACAAATTTTCTTGTGTTGTAAACCTTTTTTTTGCTGCTCCTGCTGAAGCTGCCACCATTTTTGTTAAATTACTCAAACATGCGTTTAGGTCATTTTATACGGTTTCGATCCATCTTATTAGTGATACTTCTACACCATAAGTGTGTTTAACTCCAAAAGTGAGGAAAACCACAAAAGGTTCCCTTTAATATCACTGCAAAGTTATGAGGGACTTGCACAATGACAGTAGTACTGATGTGAATGACGTGTGATGATGTGATGCAAACTTTATCCAAACATTAATCGAAACTTGTGTTCAATGTGTGAGAAGGATGGTTCTGAATTGTTTCTATGCAGTTTTGTTTAATATAAACAATATATAGGAAATTAATTTAATCATTATTTAACTGAACATAGCATAACTTGGACTATGATAAGTTCAAGTTACGTAACACTCAGCATTCACAAACACAACATTACAGTATATCTAATATTACTCTACAATATTAACATCAATTCAGTTGATTTCCTTTGATTCTGGGAAGACAGATGAAATTCAGAATGACATAAAACTAAAGCTAACATTCGCATAGGAAAAATGATACACCTAGTCCTTAATCAACCATCCTCTTCCATCTTGTTATCAAATACTATTGTAAAATAGTGTAGGGATCAATTGTAGTTTTCACCCTCGAGTTGATCTCAGTGTGTCTCTTCTGGTTCTGCTGCCTCTTCTTCAAACTTGTGAACAAATCGGTAGTCGCACTAAATTCTGAAATTCCTTATTCATAAAACATGGAGGCCGGAGCGTGTCGCGTTACCACACAGCCCATTTGGTCTCCAGCAGAACAATGAGGACCATCACATGCATGAACATGCACAGACAGACCCCGGGTGAGGCTCCGAGCACCTGCACCTGCTCTTTGACCAGATGAGGTCAGCTGTGGTCAGCTCCTATGTGACGTGTGCCGCGCGGACGTGCCACTTAAAGTGGCTAGCACTGACACAACAACCACACAGCATAATTACATAGGAATGGAGTGTGCAGACAAACGACCAGCAGCCACTACAACACACTATGGGATTTCCCAGTCAGCATTTTTGGCCCATGAACAAACAGTTATTTATAGTTTTACAAAAGACGTAAAGGTGCAGTGTGTAAGATTGCCGTCTTTGTTGTCACTTCTAAAAATATTATAAAACAATAACATACTGACATTTCATGAATTTATAATCACATGTTTTTTTTTTTCCATTAACCTTCAGTTAGCCCCTTAATGCATACGAGGAGCAAATCCTCTCTACAAGGGCCGCCATGTTTTTATAGTAGCCCAGAGTGGGCATACCTCTTTTGAGTTTTAATGGCAACTGAAGTCTACCATAGGTTCTCCTGCATGTTCAGAAGGTTGAGGGTGAGGTGTCACCAAATCTTACACACGGCACCTTTAAAATCTAATACCCTAACATAACATACAAGATGCACAAAAGGAATGTTTGTCCAATTTTTCAATTGATAATGTGAAGGGGGGCCTTACATCTCCTGAGCCCCTGTCCTTCAAATGTGTGAGTGCGGGCAGCACGAGGACACCCTGCAGACACCCACTCTCCTGAGGACCAGAGCTGCTGATCAACCACCTCATGTGACGATGAGTGTGTGAACTCCTGCAGCCTCTGTGCGTGCGTGCCACCTGCACAGAGCCATTTATACAGAGGTGGCAAACACACACACACACACACACACACACTAACACACGCACGAGCAGCGATGTTCCACCTGTCTGGTGTAAGACACGTCGGCGCGATTTGCATGGATGCATATTCCTGCAGAAACTTCAGCTCTGCAGGCGCGCGCGCGCGCTCACATCCTTCACTCACACGCACACGCAAGCACTGCTTTGTGGCGTGGAAAGTGTCCGTGCATGCAGCAGCAGCAGCATCATTGCCATGACGCCACCGTGGACGTGGAACATGGATGAAAGGCAGAGTGACCTACCTGCGGTGTGGGAGCTCGGTCCAGCGGCGGAGGAAGAGACGGAGAGAGGGACGCGGAGGATGACGCTACTGCTGCCGCCGTGGATCTGCTCCATGGACCCGTGTAGTGAAGACACGCCACGGCCACGTAGCCCACTGCATCCGCCAAGGATGCTCAGCCACGTGACCACGTGACTCCGGAGGACAACCTGCCCGTCTCTCGTCACTTGTGGACAACAACAATAACAATAACATGCTGTCCACGCAGGTGCAATACAGGCTGCAATCAGCACTACCACTACTATACTACTGTACACCACATGCATACACGGGAGCTTCATCAACAAAGAAGAACAAAGGGGACGAAGATAAAACTGAAATAAATGACATGGAGGGAAATATTATGTGCAAATATGCATTTGAAAAATATATATAAGATATATTACAAATGTAGACATAGGATTATATAGAATACAGAAAACAATCAAATGTTCAAATACATTTGATAAATAAGTAAAGGTGTGATAACAGCAAAACACAAAAAGGTGTTTTTTTTAAACGTTTTATGAGTTTAAATTGAATATAAATTGTGAGTGTAAATTATATTGGATATATATGAATTATTGTTTCCATTTTATTGAAGCTTTTATATTTACATATGGACATCCCTCTCCACATTGCACCACTAAAGTCTACTGTTAATGTAGGGAGTTAAAACCCTGGCAGATATTCTACTCTCACTTTTATGGATAAAGAGATTCAAAAATGTAGATTAATTAATCAAATGGACAAATAGTTCCCAAATGACAACATATTTGCAATACTGTTTGTTGTGATTGTAGAACAACAATAATTATATGTGGTTGTGGGGAGGGGATGATAACCAAAGAGACATACAAGCTAGATTTCAAAACAGGATTGAATGATTCTGACAGAAACCATACCTGACTTAGATCCTTGGCTAACACTTGGTACACATGGTATCATGTCATTGAACGTATCAGTGTAATTATTGAGCTGATTTTCCCTCCCGGCATAACAGAGTTGATCGGTATCTGGAGAAATCAGTCACAGTTACATGTTGTTACGGCCCTGGGCCGAATGACAGTTAGTGTTGGCCTGCCTGTGTTTTATTCTTTGCAGTTGCCTGACCACCTGACTCAGCTGATTTGCTTCACCTGTAGGGAGCAGATATAAGGTGTGGGCTGCAAGATGGCCACCCTCTCTCTCTCCTGGAGGGCTGGTGTTCTGGCCCTACAAGTGGATTTTCTTTCCTGTTAGTCATTGTGTCAGTCACAGTTACATGTCTTAATGACTTCCAGCTTCAATACAGAGGTCTATGGAATAGTTGAGGTGGAAAGACTGGATCATGTTTCATAGCAGATCATTGCCCATCTGTCAGTTTCAGTATCACTGTCTGAGTAAAGTCTGCTGGTCAATGTGAACGTCTCCAGATGCCGATTCACACATGTAACAAGAGGAAATGCTGACTCTGCTCAGATCGTCATGTATTGACCATGAACTGTCAATGCACATGTGCATTTGCCAAAGTGTAATTTCAATTCAGTCCACTGGAGGGCGCACTAACTCCAAAGATAAAAACGCTCTTACCGACACATTTTGGGAGAATGACACACCACGTATCCTGTAGATAATTTTAAACAAAAGGTTGGTTTGTCTTTATTTCCTGTGATTTATTATTGATATGCATCATAGAAAAGTGCATAATGATGATGATGATGATGATGATAATAATAATAATAATAATAATAATAATGTATACAAACACTCTAAGGATGTAGCACAATAGAACGTGATAAAACGCGCAGTTCATAGGGTGGATGGCTCCAAAAGGGAGCGAATCCTCATAAATTCTGGTAAAAACTTCGGTTTTGGTCCCAATCAGTCACGTGTGTTACCATGACAACTGTATGAGGGGTGGAGTGTTTTTCTAACTCGCTTATTTCTATTTTATCAACGTTTGAAAGTGCGCATATTTAGGGGCATGGTCTCTTGACTGACACCCGATCCGAGCTCTTACGTACTGCGGAAGAGGTGACGGCACCACGAACCGAGCCACAGCTCCGAGTGTGTTCCGCCTCTTTGTCCGGGACTCGCCCACAATTCGCCACAACACCGCTCCAACGGGTGACGTCACGGACGCCACGTCTATCTTCATAGGGACTCGCGGATAATTTGCTTCATAAACAATCTGCAGAAACCAAATCGTGACGTCACGGACGCTACGCCCACCACCACCAACAATGGCGGATTACTTGTTGCCCAATGTGTCTGGAGCAGAAGTTCTACCTCGTCATTGGTCCATACGAACGTCTCCTTTGCTGTTCGCGGATTCTTTTGCGCCACTGTCATCAAATCCTTTCATCTCCTTCTTCTTGTGTTTGTTTATCTTCAGAGTTTAGAGC
>JAFBJT010017137.1:75320-87773 GCA_016785325.1 Chascanopsetta lugubris | reverse complement strand
TGTGTGTGTGTGTGTGTGTGTGTGTGTGTGTGTGTGTGTGTGTGTGTGTGTGTGTGTGTGTGTACGCGCAGATCTATCCGCTGTGTAACACCCTAAATCTAGAAATTGGTGCGATGGCGCTAAGACTGTGGAACAATGGTGCAGCGCCATTCTTCCATTCTTTAGGGAAACTTTGAGAACTTTAAATGTTTTTATTCAAACAGAGTTTTACAAGTTGAAATCCACAACCGGACTCAAACAGGAAAACTATTGGACACCGTAAACGTAGCCTGGTTCAATCCAAACTTCCATTTTCCATTCAGTTACACAAAGGCAGGATCTGAACCTGCTGTGGTGGTGACGATAAACACGACACACTCGCAGGGTCATTTTAACTCGGGGGGTCTGCGGGGACCCACCCACTTTTGGATTCAGCCTCAAGTGGCCGTCCTGTGAACTGCGTGTTTCCCTCACCTCCTTTGTCAGCCTCATCCCTCCGAAGTTGCCGCTTGGGTGTGAGATGTTCATCAAAACTCCGATCCCTCACTTTCCCACCTCCGTCTCCTTAATGAAGATGAATTAACAGGTGTTACCCTCCGATAAGAGAATTTGGAAAAGTCATAATCCCCCTTTTCATCCGGGTTTCATTGTTGTGATCGTGGAGGAGCTTAGTGCTTTGATGCAATTCACCCATGAGTTATTCTGCTTCGCACCGCTTTTCATTTGCAACTAAATACCCAATCATCCAGCCGGGTCCCATCTCAAAATCCAGATTGATTCTTGTTTGTTTTTCTCTGGGCTCATTTGGCTCCGCCCCCCCTGCCTGCAGACACACTGGAAATGCCACCGGAGCGTCTCCGCGCACCCACCTTGAACTTGAAAAGGGAAAGTTGTTTTGGCTGTCGGCCGCCTCGTTCAGCCACGGTTCACTTCAACGCACATACAAAATAAAGGAGCTTGTTACCTCCGCCTCCGACATCTCCCCCGGCGCTCTGCGGCGCTGCTGGCGGCTTTTAGATTGGCTGCCGTGCGGCTGCAGCTTGTCCCGGGGGCTCGAACCTGCGAGCGGCCACAGTTCACTGCTCCTCTGGGCTTTGATAGCTCCATGAACAGTTTGATGGGAATATCAGCGCTGTTGTTTTGGAGGTTCTGCAGCTGCCAGTTGAAAGTCTCCCTGGCTGTGTCTGAAACCACTTTCAGACACTCACCTCTGTATCACCATATAAGGACTTCCTCTCAGGACTCAGCTGTGCTTTGTATAGCTAAAGAACCAATGCGCTTTTGGACTTAGTTCACTGTTTCGGAATAATGTACGGCAGGAGGTCAGATCCCGGAAATAGAGTATTTAAAAATATTTATTTTACTGTGCAGTATTTTATTCAAGTCGTTTTTCGTGGTAAATAATTGAAGTATTTTCACTACTACAACAGATGAACAGACTCTGATGTCGATTCCTCTGTCTACCCCTCCCTCTGCCCTGATTGGCCGGTTGTCTCATTCTCTTGTGATTGGTCAAGGACCCCCAGCTGATGTAGGAGGTGTCCCGCCCACTTTGGTCTCGGACCATAGACGGTACGCTGACGTCGCCCATAGGCTTCTGCTGAGTGCTTATGAGGCTTGTAGTGGGCGTCGCCTTCTTGCCTAACTCCTCCTACTTCCTGGTTCCACAGGTGGAGCTGGGGGAGGGGCCCAGGGTGCTGTCGCAGTATCTATAGAACGTTGGCCCACTTAGAAAAAAACACAGCCTTGGTACCGTAACATGCGAGTCTATGGGGGCTGAATCCCTTTTGGAGACCACCCCAAGTGGCCACCACGTGAACTGCAGTTTTTTTCTTCGACCCTGCCATGCGCTAGCATCCTATGTATGAAATCTTCTATAGGAACGGGTGGGGCGGGAGGGAGGGGGGGGAAATATATTTTGAGAGGGGGGGGGGGGGGGGGGGGGGGGGGGGGGGGGGGGGGTGAGACCTCGTCCTGCTTCTTTTCCTAACTCTTCCTCCTCACTGTCATTTTGGCCCCGCCCCCTCCGACCGTCCCCTCAGTCGGGACGTACAGTGAAAGCTAATGCGATAATTATTTCTCTGTTCGACCCGAACGCTTATCAAAGGCCAACTCCCAGGCTCAGATTGTGCCAGACGGCTCCCGGGGGGCTGCAGCCTGCCAGAAGATTAAAAAACAAAAAATAAAAAACACTGAGGAAGTTACAATTACAAGAATGTGAAAGTCAAACCGACAAGTGTCAATTGCGGGTTGCGCTCAATAGGGGGCGGTAATGAGCGGGTTGAGAGTATGTTCTCATTTTGGTGCAGAACACCTCACCCTCTGTTTCATGCTTTACATCCAGATTTTTACAGAGTGCATGTTTCTGCAGTCAGCTCCCTCTGCCTGAGAAATGCAGAAAAAAAAATTCATTAAAAATTTAAATAAAAATGTTCATGTAAAATCAATTTAAACTGTATATCTAAAATAGAACTGAATTAAAGAGTCTCTCTCAGTTAAAAAAAGTTTCTATTTTAAATAAAATAAAAAAGTAGATGGTATGTAAAAGAACATTGTGGAATACAATAAAACATTCTATTTAAGAAAAGTTTCTATTTAAAATGAGATGAAAAGTCGATGTTAAAGAAAAACAAAGTTAAATGATATGTTTTTTAAGTCTATCTAAAATAAAAATGAAAATCCCCGTAGCACAGTTCTGGGTTAGAAGCTGAGATTCTCATTTTGGTGCAGAACACATCACCATCTGTTTCATGCTTTACATTTCTAAATAGTGCGTATTTCTGCAGTCGGCCCACTCTGCCACAGACAGGCAGGGAAAATTGCAATTTTATTTTATGCTAAATTTAAGCAGATTGAATGGACTTAACAGGTTTTTAAAAACCAGCATCTCCTTCCACACGGTTTCTGAGATCAGCCTCAGCTCGTGAGAGCAGCAGAGAGGGTTCCACCTATTAAACAGGCTCTTTCCAACTCCCGTCCTCCGCTGGGAAATAAGGTCTGTCCGTCACCGCTTATATCAAAGGCACATTGGAGGCTCTTTAACTCGTGTTGGTTAAACGTTTGGGACTTCACAGGAGATTTAGCAAAGTGTGTGTGAGCGCTCCATGTGAGATGTTGGGGCTTCTGTACTAATATTAAAGTTCAACGCTGAGGATTAAAGTGGAGGAGAGAGGAAAATAAATGTTGACGCTACAACAATATATTTTTAGCCACAACTTCCCCATTCATCATCATTGGCATTCAACGTGTCCATCAATCAGTTGACTGTATGTAAAGATGGACGCCACCCACAGGTTTCCGCAGAGTGAAGTAAATTGTGGGGCGGTTCACTCGCAGCCTTCTTGCCGATGCTTAACTCCTCCTACTTCCTGGCTTCCTGAGGAAAAAAAAGGGAAAATTCATGGGCAGGAAAATAAAAATCCTACAAATGAGATGAAAAAGGTTTATGAAATGTACATTTAAAAAAAAAATAAAGTATATGTCATGAATTCTACAAAAAAATCAAGGTGAAAAAAGATTCTATTCAAAATGCGATTAAAAGTCTATGTTAAAGGAAAAAAATCATCTGAAATAAAGTCTCCCTGTGGCGAGATGAAGTCATTACCTCGGTGAGACGGGCACAGTTTGTACAGTGGAGAGGAGACGGGCTCCTTCCCTCGTCTCCGTAAAGTTAAAGAGAATCGCTATCGATCGCGTTTCTCTCCGAGTCGTCGTTACTGTTGGCCAGGAATCAAACGATCGACTCAGCTCTCGGCCAGAGCTCATTTAGGAGTTTAGAGTCGCAGCAGCTTGAGGTGGCGTTTACTGATCCGCGGCATCGCAACAAAACAAACGCTCCCTCCCTCGGAACACGCATCAGGTCCATCACAGGGATCCGGGGGATCGGCTCTTGGAAACCTCGTTAGCGCCTGATAGCTAATAATTTATTCCTGTTTGCTATTCACGCAGAGTAGAATACCGTTCCTTCCTGTGGGGCTGAACAGATAATACCTCATTATTATTCATGTCAGTGACCTGGATGTAAACAAACGTAAAGATTGACCCAGTTTGAACTCGTTCTAAAGTCGTTAGCGCTGGCCTTAGCATGCTAAACAGGGCGCTGCAGTCTAGCGTTAGCTCGCGCGTGGCTACGGTGAACCCACGGGTTGAAGTGTGCATGTAATCATAGAATCAACTTGATCGCCCCCTGGTGGCTGGCTGCAGTACTGCTCATCAAAATCGCAACATGAATATCAGAGATATTTAAGTTTAAAGGGACAATGTGTTGATATTGGTGCCCTCTGGTGGTGAAGTCTCAAGAGAAAACTGGACTGGAAGCGAATGGCGGCGATTTTCCCAAGTGCGACTTTTATTTTGAAGGCCAAGAAAAGCGAGGGGGCGGATGCAGCTTAGCTTGATCGGGCTCCATCTGCGTGTGTAAACATCAGGCATGATGCGATCGCACGCACAGGACATGAAAGCATTTCAAAATAAAAGCATGTTTCGGCTGACTGCCTCGCTTCATGTATACGCGCAGCTTGTACTCCAAGGTCGGGTCTAAGGGAGTTATGGAGGCATCTGAGTACATGGGGTAACCTAGGACACAGGGATGGGGAAGACTGGACTTGAACCCATGACCCTCTGGTTATTGGACCACTCCGACTCCACTCTGCTGCTATAAATCACCCTCTGAGCAGAGCTGCTTACACGTCGGAAAAGAAAGTTGCTTATTATTGTTGAGACTTGTCTCCACATGAGCTACAGTATCGCAAACGAACGCACCCTCGTCGACGATAACTCCGCCCTCGTAACCGCACCTTTATTTTGCCGCTGTCTCGCGCGCGTCAGCTTCATTTCCTTTTGCTTGTGAGGCGGCGGCAGTTTGTGACAGACGCGCAGTTTGTGATGACCCCCCCCCCCCCCCCCCCCCCCCCCCCCCCCTGGGTGTGTGGGGGGGGGAGGGGGAGTTAGAAAAAGAAACTCAGTTCAGGCCCCCCCCCCCCCTTCAACCCAACCCACCATGTGATGGATGCGGTGAAGACGCTGCATTCAGCTCCTGTTACCTGCAATAAGTCAAAGCCACAGAGAGGACACGTGTATGGGTATATATACTTCTGTGTGTGTGTGTGTGTGTGTGTGTGTGTGTGTGTGTGTGTGTGTGTGTGTGTGTGTGTGTGTGTGTGTGTGTGTCCATCATACATCATGGCTGTTGATATGACTTTTCGACCCACTGCCTTTAAGAGTAACGACTTGGCTGAGACAATTTTTCCGGGATCCATAGAAACCTCCCCCTCCTCCTCCTCGTCCTTGTTCTCCTCCTCCTCCTCCTCCTTGTCCTCCTCCTCCTCCTTGTCCTCCTCCTCCTCCTCCTCCTTCTTGTCCTCTTCCTCCTCCTCCTCCTCCTCCTCCTCCTCCTCCTCCTCCTCATCATCCGTCTTCCCGGCTGCAGATCTCAGGATTGTTTCCTCCTCACAGTGTAATGATGTCGGACTGACTCCTCCCACTTCCCGGTTCGGCCAAAAACGCAGAGCAGAGGTAGCGCAGGGGGCGGGGCCTATGGTGCTGTCACAGCATCCACAGAACGTGCCAGGTGTCACTCAAGAAGCCACGCCCCTTAATTACGCACAATTTCCAACCCCGACAGAATAAGTGAGTTAGTGAGAGAAAACGTGTGAGGGATTGAGATGGAAACCATCGTTTGTATCAGGCTTTAAACATTCACCTCTGGAGTCCATGGGGATTGACTCGCTTTTGGAGCGCAGCCTCAAGTGGCCGCCCGGTGAACTGCAAGTCACCAAATGAAATTAGAATGAATTTGGATGGAATGTAAACAGGGGAACAAAGAAGTGGATCTTTAGTCGGAAACGTCTTTACATTTTCTGGCGTGAGAATCACAAATCCACCAAATAAAAGATTTGACGCGGACGCGTGGAGACGAAGATCAACCAGAGCCGTCAACTCTCATGTGACATGTGACGAGCAGAAAAGCCGCTTCCTCTTCAATGGCAGCTTTAATGTCAGCGCGAGCCTCTGTGTGGGGGGCCTGGAATGAAAATGCTGGGTTGGGCCTCGGCGGGTCTCCACAGGCAGCGCCCCCTGCTGGGAGATCAGTCAAGTCCTCACCAGTGAAATGTGCTGAAGTCCACAGGTGAGCGCTGGTGAAAACAGCCGTCCTGGTGCGCGGCGCCGCCGTGTGATTCTGTCTGGACGTTTGGAGGGAATCAGAAAGTTTCACTGGGAGAGAATAGGACTAGTGAGTCGACCAGTTCAACTTTGAGTTGATTGAATCTTTCTCTCGCTGAGTTTCATTGTTATTTCATTCTGTATTCTTTTTCTTTTTCTTTTCTTTTCTTTCTTTTTTTTCTTCATCCTTATTCCTATTTGATTTTTTCAAATCATTATTTTTAATTCATTCATTGTTATTATGATTCCTTAAAATGCCCCGACTGTGCAAAATTAAAATCTCAGTCACATTTGTGCATTGACATCATTTTTAATGTGATGGCCTGAAAAACGTGTCACGTCTGGAAGAGTGCACCTTTAAACAATAACAAAAATGTGCTGGTTCTCTATTAGCAAACCAGTGGGCCGCAATTAGCATTATGCTAAGCACAGATTAGCATGTTGTCCACGTCATCACTGTAAATGAACTGAGGCGGAGGATGATTTGGCGGCTTCAGAGTTTTTCTTTGTGAGAATGTCCTGGGGTAAATAATGAGAGGCTCCTGACAGGATGGTAATTAATGCATCATAAGAGGCAGCGACAGTAACGAGGCTCAGGCTGACGGGACCCCGGGACCCCGGGGGTCCGGGGGCCACGGTGAGGTGGCGGCTCCTGGCACGTAGCCTCTGAGGCAGCAGGTGATCTGGCTCTGTCTGGACGTCACCTGGTCTCCGAGGAAACCAAACAGGTGTACGCCGACATATGTGGGTTTTTTTTGTTTTTTTTTAAAGAAAAGTCTCGTTCCGTGACCTGCAACCCAGCGTGGGGGGGTGGGGGGGGAGGGCAGGGGTAGTCTGTGTGATTGATAGGTCTGGGAGAGGGGGCCATCTGAGCATCTCGGGCTAATTATGATTAATGCCTGGGATCACAAAGTGCAGATGCGTGAAATTAACTTTAATTACGGGGTTTGTACAGTTGAGTTGTTTTTGTTTTGTTTCGCTCGGATGGAAAAGTGAGGGAGCGGCGGCGAGGATGAGCCCGAATCCGTCAAGTGTGGCGAGAAATGGCTCAGGGTGTGAATTTAAATGCACTATAGGTCAGTGGTTTATTCGATTAGGGTTAATAATTCATGTGGGAGCATTAAATATTTGATGTAACCTGACTGTTGAAGGAAACATGAGGCAGATATGGATCTTTGTTTCTTCACGGAAAAAGATCAGATGAATGTTTAAAATAAATGTCAAAGTTTATGTCAAATGAAACAAAAATGTCTGTGTAGGATACAATTAAGAAGTCCAAAATAAAAGACAATGTAAAATTAAAATGTCGATTTAAAATTCAATTTAAAAGGATAAAATGAAAAAGTCAAAGTAAAATTCAAATGTCGACGTAAAATTAAATAAAAATTGTATATTCAAAATACATTTAAAAAGTTTATGTAAAATAAAAACATCAACATAAAATAAAATCCAAAAAATGTCTCCGTGAAAGGAAATAAAAATGAACAAAAAACAACGTAAAATATAATGAAAAACTCTTTTATTCCAAAAATTTTTTAAAAGTCTATTCAAAATAAAAATGTCAAAGCCTATTTACAATTTAAGATTCAAAAAGTTTGTAGAATAGAGCAGAATAAAACAGTATCGTGAATAGTTCCACCCTATCAGTCATCAACACCATGAATGGATCCGCGTCGGAATCCCTGCCGTGTTTTCCTGGTGTCCGGTTCCGGTCCGTGTTCCGGTCCGTGTTGTGCTGAGGAGGTCAGGGCTCCGAGCCGACAGGTGCTCTCCCTGATGGGAAGGTGATAAATGCCCCTTTAAACTGCATCATTTCATGCTGACTGGCTCAAAGTTGCATATATCACCCCACGTAATGGAGTCACAGGATCCCATGTAATATTCATGAGCGCCGTCGCAGACTCAGCCGAGCCGTCCAGCCCTTTCAAAATAAGATGAGGGATTCTTCAAACATTTCAGAAGCCGATCCGGGACCTGCTGTCCTCCTCCTGTCTCGCTGCAGGTTCAGCAACTCGGGGTGAAAGGAGAGTTAAAGGATCCATTGTGTCTACTTTCATATTTTCTGATGAGTGGACAGATTCTAAAGAGATGTTGCTGTAAGACAGGCAAGCCAAGCAAATGTAACCAGCTCTATTCAGTCATGTGGTATAGCTCCACCCACTGTTCAAACAAAGAAGCGCAATCGAGTCTAGACGCAAATTTCATGTGGGCCGCATTCCATTATATTTTTAGAATTAACTGCAGGACAATTAAAAACGGTTTGCGGTCCGATTAAAAAAAATAATTATAATAATAATTTGATCGCAACGATAAAGAATGTTAGGAGCATTTTCCCGGCAACCTCCGGGGTTGGGGGATGAGCCCAATGAGGAAGTGGAAATACTTGCAGTTCATAGATTGGCCACATGAGGCTGTCAATCCCCATAGACTCCTCCCATGTTAAAACGGTTCAACTTTAGAGGTGAATGAAACACGTTTAAAGTCTGGAACATCTGTGTGGGGGCGGGACTTATTCTTATTCCATTGAGGTTGGACATTGAGGGTAATTAAGGGGCGTGGCTTCCTGGGCCGATCTGGCACCTTCTGTGGATGCTGCGACAGCACCATGCGGCCCACCCCAGCTCTTCCTGTAGCTCCGCCTCTTTTTCCCTTTTTTTTGGATGAGCCGGGAAGTAGGAGGACTTTTTTGCCAAATTTCAATAAAACGGATAAGTTGGATAAACAAACTAACAAAAACAAAACAAAAAACGTGCAGGAGACATTATTAAAGTATAGCGCTCATTAAATACCTGTCCAGAGATAATCACTGTGGAGCCTCGGCTCCTGAATCACCGTCATTTCCCCGTTTGTGAATTTGCATCTGATTTGAATACAATGCAAAACAAATACAAACACAAAGTCAGTTGAAGGCTCATCGCGCATAAAATGGAGTTTCTTCCCCCGACTCCATAACGCTGACTCCGAGCGCCATTCATCACCCCCCCCCCCCCCCCCCCCCCCCCATAACTACCCCACACCTGGGTGTTTTTGCATACGCCTGCATTCTCACCACTTCGCCAGCGTGATGCATTTATTTTCCTGCTCGTGAATCGATGCTCGCGCGCAGCCCGACTTTATATACCGACATATTTCAGGATGTTGAGGGTTTACGAGTGCACAGGTGCATTGTGGGCCGGCGTGAGCGTTGTATAGGAAGGCGGCGGCGGCGGCGGCGGCGGCGGCGGCGGCGGCGGCGGCGGCGGCGGCGGTGGTGGCGGCGGTAACCAAAGTGGTTTCCTGTGGAGGAGAAGAAGAAGAAACACAGGTGTTAAACGCTGGGAGGCCACGGAGCCTGAGCGCAGTTCGTCTGCGGATTAAAGGGCTGTTGCGCGGCATCAGCTGAGGTCGGCGTCGGCCGCGTGGGACCTAGAGCTGCGTCCAATAGACTCCGCCTTTCCGGGGAGCGGCGTGTTGTTTGCGCCGCGTCGGCGAGGTCTGGCTCTGTAGCCCGCCAGAGCAGAGAGGCGGAGCTCAGTGTATATATGCAGCCCCCACGGGCTCGTCCCCCCCGAGCCTCACCAGCCAGATAATTAAATATTCTTTTCTCATTTACCGCGACTGACAAACAGTTGGTGACATTTTCTCGACCTTTACGTTTTCTTGACCTTTGCGTTGGAGAAGAGGGCGGCGGCTCTCGCTCCACCTGAGACTCAGATCTGCACTCGGATAGAAAGCGCTATTTTCACTGTTACTGGCACTAACGCGAGAATCGTTTTAGTTTGGGTGTTTAAAGTCGTATTCCAGCTTAAGTCCTTTAGGGGAATAAAAAGAAAAGCACTTCAAAAGCGCAAAGAAGTGAAAACAAAATAGGAATGAAATTGACCTGCACTCTTATTTTCGCAGATAAAGTATTTGTATCAACAAATTAGTTGTTTTTTTTAAAGGCCCTGCAGGCTTGAATTTAATCAAGCTTAAACTGTGCAAACGAATAGATAACAACCTTCTTTTTTTAAATAATGAGCCTTTCTCAACATTGTCCATGAATTATTCTGTGTGAAATTAGAAAAACAAGGAAAAAGTATAAAAATTCAAATGTATGATCATATATATTTTTTAAATATCCATGAATTATTCCCAAAGATATTTGAAAAGGATGCAAACAATATTACAATCAATTTGAGAAAATTGAACAAATTAAAAATGGCTAAGTTAAAAGATTAGATTTCCCCTGAGATCAGAAAAAAAAGCAAAATTATCTCGAATAACAAAAAGTATAAACACAATTACAGCATTTTCAGGTGAAGGGTTTCAAGTTGCCGCATTCAACTTCACTGAATCCTGCGCACTGTCCCTTTACTCACCTTCTCGCTCCATTGTTTTGTTTCTGCAGTCGTCGTCTCTATGTGTGAATGAATCACCTGCTGGTCACGAATGGGTATTGCAGCCATTTCCATCCAGTTACAGTTATTACAGTGTGTGTACGGTGTGAAGTCAGGGACAATCTTCCAATGTTGTGATAAAAAAGACAGCATGTGTGCCTCACACACACACACACACGCACACACACACACACACACACACACACACACACACACGCACACACACACACTGGCGTTTGGTTATACCTCCCAGGGAGTAATTAGAGGTTGGCCTGGTCCGGCTGGGTGCCCCTCATTGCTGGCACCACTCACCATCACACACACACACACACACACACACTGTAATGTTGCGGAGGGAGGCACCAAAATAATTTAAAGAGAGCTCCGCGGCGTGAGATCCAAACAGATCGGGGGAGCTGGGGATTAAAGGTCACCTCACACTCGGAGTGGGCCTCAGTTTTTCCCTCCAGTCCTCAGATAAATGTCAAGTCCTCTCCTCAGGAGGCGGAGCCAAGGAGCCGAGGCGAGGGACTGTGCACTTAAAAGACGTGTTGGCACTCGGTTCTGATGCAGTGGATCATTAAAGCTGCTCTGTGGGGACACGTCTGACTTTTCCACCATAAGGTTCATGATAATATCCACGATAACTTTTTTATTTTTTAAATTATTCTGGCCTCATACGAGGGAGTGAGGGGGGAGGGGCCCATGGTGCCGTCGCGGCATCCAAGGTCGGACCAGGTGTCACTCAAGAGGCCACTCCCCTTGATTGTTAAGCAGTTGTCATGGTAACTCATGTGACTGATTGAGACCAAACCCGTAGTTTTTAAACATGTTTCATTCGCCTCTGAAGTCGAACCATTTGCAACATGCAACTTCACCTCTAGATGTCCCCAAATCGTACACACTGCACCTTTAAGCTGCCTCGTATTTAACTTGTATTACTCTGTTTCTTCCGTTTACAAAGATATAGTATCATATATCATCTTGGGGGGATGTTAATAAGCCCGTGTGTTACGTAGAGAGAAAACTGTATAAAAGCTGTGAATATGTTGAGTCGAGTCCAAAACCTGTTTTCCAGCCGATGCTGCGGCTCCAGTTTTCTTTGATGTGGACAAAAGGTGGATCCGGGCCCATTGTTGCTCTGCTCCACAAACAAACCCTATTTTTATCCTCTCACTCTCGACGCGCCGCCCGTGTAACGCGGTAAAGACGGCGGCTGTCAGAGAGCCGGGAGCCGCGGCGGCGTTTGGGGGCGGGACCTGCACCGAGACGCCGCCAGACAGGAAACACAGAGTGTCTTTCTTTTTCTCGGGACAAAGGGAAGAAAGAGGAGCGGCGGCTCACCGCAGGTTCACCGGGAGGAGACTCTCCATGTCGGGCTCCTCCACCTCATTAAACACCTCCGTTATCTGAAGGACAGGAAGCTCGTTATTGGACGGCGGCGGCGGCGGTGGAACCGGATCACTAAGTCTCTTTATGACCTGGATTCAACATCGTCCCGACATAAAATCGATCCACAGGTCCACTTCCTGTTGATTGTGAGATCTGTTGCCCCCCTAAAGGATAATCAGGCCAATTACAGGAGCTGATCCTGCACTTCCTGTTGTTGAGACCGACACAAAGTCCGTTAATGACGTGAAAACAAAAATAGTAAATATAGAATCTATGTTAAAGGTGCAGTGTGCAAGATTACTATCTGCAAAAATAGAATGACCTACCCGAACCCTTTCATGCCTGTTTATATCATCGTCATCATGCAACCTCACCTCCAGAGGTCACCAAATCTTACACACTGTACCTTTACTGATGATATATATAAATGTACATATATATGCATTTAATTTCTTTTTGCGAATATGTGCATTAGCCGGACACAAGGTTCTCAGTCTCTCTAAGTTTTTCGATATTTTGGCCTCACGTTGTTGAGCGGGAGGAAGCGGGAAACATTTTTTTT
>JAFBJT010017137.1:17892-74626 GCA_016785325.1 Chascanopsetta lugubris | reverse complement strand
AAACAGTGGAGGAGAAACACACACACAATATATATGACTTCATACTTCTCCCTCTATATTCTCCGCCACCAAGAATGATAAACTGTATCTACTGTCATTTTCAAAGTGGTCTGCAAGTTAAAGGTCCAGGCTGGGAAATGTAGAGATATATTGAGAGAGATGGAATATGAAAAAACGTTAATGTAGGGTCGTCTTTATGGAGATCCCTGTTACACCACCATGTTTTTAGATATGTGAATATATAAACAGCTCGCAAACGTAGACAATTATGTACTTTTAAAATAATAAGAATAATATTATTGATGTATGGTTGATGCCAATAGAGCTAAAAATGAATCCACCTTAATCTCACACACAGACAATTATGAGTATGTCCAGCAGAGAGATGAGGCTATGGGTGTTAAGCTGCCACATGCAGCTTCACCACTAGATGTCACTAAACTTGCGGGCCGCACCTCTAACAAAACGGACGGCAAATTCGAAAACACTTCAAAAGCAAACAATATGTTATTAGACATAGGATAAGATAAAGACGGTAAAATCATACAAAGGTAAGGCACCACTCCAAAATGGCAACTATATCACTAAACCCCACTCACTGTATCTTTAAAGTAGCTGCATTAAAGTCTGATACATGATTAAGAAGTCGGCCGACGTTTGCATAATGTACTTGAGTTGTACTTGGAAAGGTATCCAGCTGAATTCCAGACTCTGAGAGAGGGATAATTCAATTCTTGAGATGATTAGCGGTATTTTTCCACCAGCTCTGAATGCGGCTCTACCACTTGGTTTGATGACAGAACAGGAAATACAAAGTCTGATCACTTCATATAGCAGCAGGTCATTTCTACTACTTTAAGTGGCTGCAGATGTGTGGGACTTCATACTAAAATAGCAAGTGATGCAGGTCTTTTCTCGTAAGAGTCCACTCAGATTCTGGCTCTTTGTCACACAAGGTGTTTCAATAACATTTATAGAGTTTGTGGGCCATGCAAATAGCCCACAGAATATCCTTATGAAGCAATAATGTCATGGTCTTATAATATTGAATTGAACAGGAACATATAAAAGTCACCTCTGTTTTATTGCACATTTTTGCAACTCAGCTTAATGCCGGACATATAATTATCTTAAAAGACTCCTTCGGTCACATTCTTGGCATCGATCAGACCCGTACATCAACCCCACAGCCACAATCTAAACACACTGTAGCAAAGGTTCCAGTGAAAGCCTCACAGAGCCATATCGGGACAGAGAAGTGAATGCACTGCATATTTTGAGGTGAAATGCACCTTTTTATGAAGGAAGCACCTCAAACTGTGCCTGCATGGGTCTAATGTGCTCATCTCATGCACTCGTGTATGAGTGAAGATTGGATTTGTAGAATTTAAAGGGTATGGCAGTGCCATCTAGTGGTTGAGTTGTTTTACTAAGAGGTCATACGGAGCAGAGTTTAGGTAATATGAATAAAGGCTCTGATAGAAATTAGATGAATATATTGAATACGTTAAAACGTGAATTATTTCATTCAGTTCATCATAATCTGAAAATATCAGTATACTTTATGCTTAACTACCATTTACATTTTTTGTGCTATTCGACTTGTATGTATATTTGAAGATATATAATTTATTTAATTGACAGATATGTAATTATGCTCCCCACTGAAAATGATTGGGAGAACATCAAAGACAAATGTCTATTCCATTTCCTGACTGCACGTCATAGACTGCTGCACATACGTGCTCGTACAATAAAGGTTAAACGTTAAAAAAACGATGCGACTCGTCCCTGACTGATGACGTCATGGTAGCGGTTTATGAACGCTATGGCGGCTCATGCTAGCGAGCTTGAGATTGCAAAGAAGAATTTGACGGATGCAATTGGTGATAACGTCAAACAGTAAGTGATACCCTGTTTGTATGGTTTACAGTTCTCCAATGTTTGTGTTTTGACGTTGTCTACGTGATCACGGCTAAAACGGAAATGTATTTTCGACACTAGCCTGCTAGCTAGTACCAGCTACTGTGTAGCATCTCTTGGCTACCATGTAGTGTACAGACTGTTCTCCCGTTAAAATGAGCAAAACAAACGTATATTTATGAGTTGTATCGTGTAGCTGTTCTCAGATGTTAATGTTAAGTTGTATGGGGAGCTTTGGGAAGTTTTAAAATTCACGTTTAGTCAATATGAAGGGTAATTAGATGCTTAATTGAAGGTGATTTAGAGCTAATGATAACGTCACTGTGATGTAAACACAGGCAGTGAATGAATAAATGGAATATGTGCTGACTCGTGAAAGCCTATTATGTATAGACTCTGGTTATTTGTGCATTCAGTTTGTTTGTTTTTGTTTTTTGTCTCCCTGCACAGTTACTGGGCAAACCTGAAGCTATGGTTCAAACAGAAGATCAGCAAAGAGGAGTTTGATATCGAGGCTCGTCGTCTGTTGGCTCAGGAGAATGGTATATAGCCACTATACATCATATTAAATGTGTATGGGTTATGAGGAAAATGTGTCTTGTGGTGGTGATTTAGTGTTTCCCTCTGTATTCCTTCTCAGTCCATGTTCACAATGACTTTCTGCTGGCCATCCTCACACGCTGTCAGATCATCGTCTCTGCGCCAGGTAGGAACCTTACAAGGATTTAGTAGGATAGTGAAACTATAGGTGACCTTGGGTTTGTATTTAGAATCTGTAGTTTTTTTTATTTATTACGTGCCAATGAATAGAATAAAACAAAAATAAAATAGTGTGCAGTGTAGCGTGCAGTGTTCACTGTGCACACCAAATCTTACTTGTGTTATTGTGCTGGGGAGGTGTGATCACGTTTGACGACTATTGTGTTAAAGCAAAGCAGCTAACATACTCTGCATGTCATACCTTTTAAACAGGACAAATGTTTCTTTCGAATAAAGAACATTTATCTTGTCCTTTTCAGTGGATTTGAACATGTATAAACTTTGAAATAACTGAAATGAGTAAGGGTGGAATAGAGGTGATAGTTGAACAACAAATTAATCAATATGTTTTTATTTATAACTTCAGAGACACAAAATGTCTTTTCACTTATGGCTATACTTGCTGTTGTGCTGTCTTTTTTCCACTAGAGGGCACTGGGCCATTACAATGGCAAGGTGGCTCTGCCTCAAAGCCTGGCAAACCAAAAGGGAAGAAGAAATGTTCTTCAAGACAAAAATTTGATGTAAGTGGTGTCATATTTTCTAATGTAATACATTGTAATACCTGAACAAGCCACCATATCATTAAATTGCATACATGTCCCCTTTGTGCCTTTCAGCATCGTTTCCAGCCTCAGAACCCTCTGAGTGCCGCCCAGCCTTTCAGCCCGCGAGAGGTGGGAGGCGAGGAGGAGGAGCTGCGTCTCAGCGCGCACACACTGCTGCTGCCCACGCGGGGTCAGCTCGAGGCTCGCATGATGGTGACAGCTTTTGAGCTCGGCCTGGACAACATCACGGATGACGCCGTCAGCACCATGATCCACGCTGTTGAGGTTTGTTGACACCTGCCACCAGGAATCTGACTGAATGAGTTGTGGCTGTGCTGTATGTATTGTATGACTGGTGGCAGAAATTTGTATAATCTTTAGAAGTGGGTGGAGCTCACTAACTTCCTCTTTGTTGTATAAGAAATACTCTCCCTATCACCCGATGTGACATTGTGTTCTGAAGTGAAAAGAATGGCTGAATAAATATTTAACATGACTTCTGTAGAGCACACAGCTCCACTACAGTCAAACAATCCACCACAGGATCGTAGACCTTACAGTAGGATCATAAAAATAATGGAAATGATCTTGTAGACAAAATCATTTATCTGTCGTCCCTGATAATGAGTAAAATTAAATATCCCCATAATCCTCTTTGGCACCAAAATGTGATGTTTTCTTCACAGGTACAATTCCTTCCGTTATTTTGATGGAATTATTGTGACTGAACTTTTAATTTCTCACCCATGCAGATGATTGAATTGATTGTGAAATAAACCTTCTCCTCTGATTTATTTCAGCACCACCTGAAAGACGTCCTGACCACTGTGATCACCAGGAGGAAGGCCTATCGGCTACGGGATGGTCATTTTCCTTACGCCTTTGGCAGTGATATCACGCCGCAGCCTTATCTGAAAAACAGCCTTGCCGCTTATCAAAGTGTTACTGAATGGTAGGGAGAGCAGTATTATTCATAGCTTATTATCTTATACACTTTTTTAGCATTGGTAACATCTAATATAGTCACAAATGCCGTGGCTGCAGTCATTTTTCCAGTTATCTGTTCATGCGTCTACCAGCTGTTCTTTACAGGTTGGAGTAATGCTATATATCGTTTGACTTTTATCTTTCATGCAGTCCTCCTCCAAGTGCTTCTCTCCCTGCTGGTCCTCCACCTCAAGTGTCACCTGACGAGGCCGAGCAACAAGCCGTCCACCTATTGGCTTGTTCTGCTGACAGCCTTCCTGCACCTCTCTCTCCAATAAGCTTGTTTGATCTCCGAGAGGCGCTACAGGTCAGAGGAGAGTTCTCATGGATGTTCCGCGTCCAATCATCTTCTACAGATGTATTGCATAGTATTAAAGCAAGAATTTAAAATCATGGGAATATGTGGACATTTCACTTACGTTTATAGGAGTAAAGGCATGTTTCCTCATTAATCACACCTTACTTTCCGTCATAAGGTGATGACTCGGTACAAATGATTCGTCGGTTGCACACTTTACTGTAAACTGAACCTGACTGAATGTGTCACCAGATTACACTGAATAATTCAACACGTCTGTTCTTGATGGTGATTTGCACTCAGACACTTGCCATTACTGGTTGATACTGAGTTTGTATTATTTGATTTTACCTTGTTAACGGCCGACCCTCAGGCATGTCTGTGGTTTAACCTCCTGTGTAACATGTGTCTGCGATAGGTCCACCATGGTGTGATGCCCTCCCACACCATGTACGCCCTCAACATGGAGCGCATCCTGACGCGGCTCTGGCACCCCAGCCACGAAGAACTAGAACAAGACCACGTCCACCGGCAGCGTCTCGCAGCAAAAGATGGCGTGCACGTCAGCTGAGGATCACTGACACCAAGGCTGTATATAAACTGTGGATATCGCCAGGAGCAAAACACAGAAGTGATCCTCAAGTGAACCAAATCTTAAGACGTGGTGAGACTCACTCATGTAAAGAAAGAGGATGAGAACGGCGGGATGAAAGAAAATATTTGGACAGAGAGGACACAGTGGACAGTCAGCGCCTGCCAACAGCCCTTCGCTGTCAAATCAGCTCTGTAACTCCTTTATTATTGTTGGTCCCATCGGCCAATGTGGCATTTAACCAGCCCACACTTTCTCAATTTGATGGGATGATATTTGTGTTTAATTTTTCAGCAGCAATAGCCCTGGGGGAGAAGATGAGGTCCCGGCACAGACGTCACTGTGTGAGTGTTTTGAAGGCAGAATGAAATGTGGCTGTGTTGCCTGCACTTCATCTCGTTCACGTTGTCAGATATGCTCCACAACTGTTGATAACAACAGCCTGTAAGAAAACATTACCACCCATATCTAATCACATAGCACTGTACACATGACCCGGTCACAACTAGACAGAGAAAACTCGCAATGGTGTTTTTATGCCGTGTGAGCGATTAGACCTCTTTAAGTCAGGGGGCTGCTGTGGCTGAGGGGTTCAGGGGAGCTCTCCTCTGACCAGAGGGTCGGGGAGTCGATTCCCATCTTCCACCATTCCGCATGCTTACGTGTCCGTGGGCACGACACTGAACCCCCATGTGTTGGCATAGATGCGCAGTATGAATGTGCGTGTGTGACTGGGTGAATGTAAACTACTGTGGAGCTCCTCATCAAGAGGGCTGCACAAATACAGACCACTCACCATTTAAAGTTGTGGAAAAGGCCATGAGAATTGTCAGGTTTAAAGGTGCAGTATGTAGTTTTGTGTTGAAGCAGAATACCTATCCTAATATCTTACCCTTCGCGCCCAGGCAAAAACGAGAACAAAAAGATGGCCTCCAGTTATCATGACATCAAAAAGATCGGTCCAATCTGGGCGACAGGAGAAACACGGTGGTGCGACGTGGAGGTCCTCCATAGAGAGGACCACCTCCAAAATATAAAGGGCTCACCGTAGATTAAAGAATACAGCTCAGTGATAACACACTCATGAAAACATCAGTCTATTCATGTCATATTGAATTCCTGCCTACACAAACGGAAATAATGTTAATCTTACACTCTAAACCTTTTATTTAACGTATCAACAAGAACGACAAACATGGGCCTGGTTCTGCCTTAGATGTCAACGGAGAAGTTAGTACAAGATCCTGAATAGAGGTTTACCGTCATTCACGTCCCTCAGTGTCAGTGATCGCCACGTTTGTTCAAGTGAAAAGGTGTATACATTTGTATCTTTTTCTACACAAACCTTATTTGTAATTAATTACTTTTTGCAGACAGTACTTGGTCAAATAAATGCATCATGTTTTATACTTTCACGAATCTCATCCAAGTGTGTGTTGTGCACCTTGATACTTTCCACCAGAGTGTGGAATCAGGTCAGCTGCTGTTGTTCTTTGTGGGTTTCTTATTCGGGGAGTCACCAGCTGTGCAGGGAGGACGGTGAATCACACTGAACAGACGCACTCAGGACTCACTCAGCGCTCACTCAGGACCTCTTTGCCATATTTGGCCGCCCGCAGCTCGCTTCCGGCGCCCGGCCGTCCAATAGGAGGCGTCGCAGCGCGCACCAGCCATTACGCGCACGTCGCTCTCCACTGGTGACTCAACAACCCATCCGCCCAGTTCCTACAATAACAAACACTTCACATAAAGCCCGTGCTCGCCTATCGCACATTAACCCCTCCCCTCCCCTCCTCTCCTCCGCCCACCCCCCTTGGATTGTCCAATACACAACAGCCCTTGCGCGTGTTCCAATGTTTTATTTCATATTTACAATCGAAGTGCTCCAAAAAAACAAAAAACAAAAACAGCGTAGAAATATTATTACAAAGTGTTATTTCAGGTCTAACGTGAGTTACACCTCTATCACAAGGCCGTATGAACACAGGGGGTTAAGAAAGTAAGGCAGTATTTAGAAGTAAACGCTGCGCACAGCCTGGCAGAGTCTGTGCGTAAAGTTCCCTTAGAAAGTGTTACATCTGTACATGTGGGCTGGCTGGTCTCGCTGGTGGGACACGCAAGTGCTCGGGGCCCGTGTCTATATGCACATCCACCCTGTTGACTTAGTGGGAGATTTGCAGGCCGACGCCTGGTTCACATTGTGTCTATTCTCTCCCATGTTGCCATCCGATCCCACACGAGCTCTGGTGCGACAGTCCCAGACCAGCAGCCAAGGATGGAAGACTGTGCGGGGGCCACAATCAGTTTGACATTTAGCTGCTGTTGCATGTGGACACCGGCCATGTTTCCTTGGCTGGTGGCAAATTAGATTTTCGACTTTTGGATGGAAACTTTGAGGGGGGGTGGGGGGTGGGGGGCGCGGACAGAAAATATGTAACAAGTCACATGAACGCTGTGATATGAAATGTTCCCTCTGGCCTCGTTCGAGAATCGCCACTCTGATCGATTAGCGGTGTCTCCTGTCAGTCGCCCTCAGCAGCCTGCGTGCGTGGATGATAGTGGGAGGAAACACGGGTGGAACCCCTCCATATGGCTGTGAAATGCCTGCTTAGGCCGCGTTTGGTCCCGAGAAAGTGCCGCTTGGTTGTTCTCCCCGGTCGCGGGTTAAAACGCCTGGAGCTGCTGCGTCAGGATCAGCTGGCAGCCGCTGTTGACGTGGTCCATGACCTTTTGCTTGAGCAGCGCCAGCTCGTCCCGCAGGACGTTGGCGGAGGAAACCAGCTCCGTGTTCTGGGTCTTGAGGTTCTTCACGCGGTCCTCCAGCCGCGAGATCCGCTCCAGCTTTCTTTTCCGGCACTTGGACGCGGCCACTCGGTTCCGCATGCGCTTCCTCTCGGCTTTGATGCGCTCCTGGGTCTCCATGTTGATGGGGGACAGCGGCGGGGTGTCCTCGGACATCTCAGGCACCGTCTGCGGCTCCTCCTTGAGGGCGTGCAGCCGCGAGTGGTGCTGTCCCGCCGCCGCCGCCGCCGCTGCCGCGGCTGCCGCAGCCACCGCCAACGGGTGGTCCATGCGGTTGTTGTGGGACGGTTGTGGGTTGTAGGCTGCCGCCGCGGGCGGGTTCCTCTCGCCGGCAGGTGCCGACGCGGAGCCCGCAGCCCGGCCGAAGCTGCCCAGGTTGGTGTACTCCGGTGGCTCGGCGCGCACCGTGCAGCTGTAGGGGATCCCGCCGCTCTCGGGCGCAGCGGCGCCGGATGCCGAGCTGCTGGAGGCGCCGGTCTGCGCGTCGGGATGACCCATCTGCTGCTGGTAGTGCAGATCAGCCAGGGCCCGCACGAAACCCTCGGCGAAGCCCTCCTGCTCGTCCGTGATGTTCTTGGGACCCAGGAACTGGGTCGGGGTGGGGGTGGTGAGCCCGGTGCAGGACTGGATGATCAGCCGCTCCAGCTCCGGCGAGGCCAGCTTGAGTAAACCCACATCCGGGGAGGTGAGGATGTCCAGGGCCTTTGCGCCCAGCGGGGGCCTGAAGTTTTTCGGGTCGTTGAGGTTAAGGGTCATAGTCTGTTTGAGGGTTTTGGGGTTGAAGCCGTACACCGACGTGCCCTCGTGCTGAGGGTTGGACGCGCTCACGGCTTCGTCGTAGAACGTCGCTTCCATTTTCCTGGACATAAAGTTTGAGTCACCCTGAGGGCTCGAGTCCCGTCTCTGCCTGTCTTTGGTTCAAGTCCTTCGATCGAAATCCGAAAGCGACTGTTTACATGTGTCCTGTGACTCCGGATGTGTCTTGTGATAGAGTCCGCCTATTGTTGAAGTTCAACTCACTTGACAAGTTGGTGTCCTGAGAAAACTTTCCTGTGTTGACCGGAGTGATCATCAATGAAAAATACGATACAAATCTACTGAGCAATCCTTTAGATCTTCGCTTTTCTCACTTTCTCTTTGGTTCGAATCCCCTCCTCGGCACCAGGAAGCGACTCGGTGAATCAGGGGATAATACTTTCTATCACTTCCAACGTGGAGACGAACTTTATCCACCTCTAAGCTGCAGCTCCACTGAAAATAACAATGATGTCACTTCTACGGCCGCTGATTGGCTCGAGGGGATTCGATGGGCGGGGTGCGCCTAATGACATGCAGGTTGCTCTGACAACTAGCCATATCCACGCCCCCTTCGCGATGGCTGATGGGATTAGGTAATGCAGAGACTGGAGCAATGTACTCTGGGATTACGTAGTGTTTTTGAATATTTAGTTACCCGCTCAATTATTAGTCACCCGTATCTAGGCTAAGGCTGCTGGTGGTTTAAACACAGAGAACACAAAATATATTATTCATAAGAATAAAATAAAGTGCGATACATTTGTTTTCAATTCATTATATATTGTGAATACATTTATAAGGTTTGACATGCTGGGTATAGAAATAAGATGGTGACGTTAATATGAAAAAATAATGATATGAAAACATCAGAGAGCTTTTCATAAAGTGACTGTAGAAAGCATGAGTTTATCCATGATACATACATCCATAGATATATATCTATTTATGTAAAAAATGATTTCGAATTTTTTTAAGGAGAAACGATTTGAATTTAAAAAATGTTATTTTACAAGAAGAAAAAGATAAAAAATGATTGTGGTAAAGATGTTACTTTTCAAAATATAGGACATGAACTGTAACAACACATGGATTTGTATCTATGGAAAACTCTTAAATCATGGTTAAATAACTGATTCAAGACATGTCTCTTGTGATATGTCACTAAACAAAACTATTGTTTGTGGAAATAATTATCTGAAAAGATCTAAATAAGTCTATTTGAACAAACAACAGCTTTTGATATCTCTGTTGTCTACATTTGTGTATTTCAATTTATATGGAAATATTACAATAATATATACATTAGCAACAACAGTGCTATCTATGACTTGAATAAGTAAATAACACACCTTTATTTAGTTTTATGGGCATATAACTAAAGGCATGTATTTTAAATAAATGTTTGAATACATGTCTCTAAATCCACCAATCAGCTCATAGTATAATCTGAAAACATAATCTCTCACTGGCTGTATGTATATTACATCATCTACAGTATAATGGAGCCTAGGGGACTGACACATTTAAAGGTTCATCATAATCACTGTTATTAATAGTCATGTAAATGTCACTCTATATGACACAGACCATAAATGTTTCATAATTCAGATGTGACCTTGACTTGTCTAAACTCAAGTTACAGTTCAGTGATATATAAAACATGGTCATAACAATGGGCTCACAGGTGTGACAGGTGAATGTGGGGCTGGACTAATGACTGTGGCCTCTTCCTCTTCCTCCTCCTGCTCTTCTTCCTCCCTCTCCATTGTATTATTCAGCATGTTCTCCTCAGGCCAACTATGAATAAATTAACAGCCCCAGACCAGACAGAGTCAGAGCTGCTCAGGTCATCGCTCCCCAGACAATATGTCGGCCATGCTACATGCTACATGCTACACAACACGACTATGCTAACAACACTACACAACACAACTAAACCTTGCTTTCCTTCCTTCCTCACTATACCTTAGGTACATTTCCTTCCTTTCCTCATCACTCACTTCCTCATTTTCTTCTTTAGACACTTATACTTTCCTCCTTTCCCCCTTTTATTCACCTCCCCCCTCCCTCCCTCCTTCCCTTCCTTACTACCTAACCTACCTATTTACCCTACTTTCAATTTTAATTTCCTTATCTGCTTCCTCACCCCCTTCCTCGCTTAGTTCCTCATTTACCTCTTTGGACACCTGGATACTTCGTTCCTTCTGTCCATCCTACCTTCCTTATATTTCTTGCCTTCCTTCCCTCCTTCCTCTCCTCCGTCCTTCCTGCCTTCTCGTGTCCTTTACTTCCTTCACGTCCTAAACTACTCCATTCATAAATTACTTAAGCTTTCTTCCTTCCATCCTTCGTTCCCTCCTCAATTCTTCACACACACACACACACACACACACACACACACACACCACAGTCTAAGCCACTTTACCCTTCCTATGCCCCCCTCCCCTCTCTCTGTGCACCTGTGTTTAACCTCATGAGGACTGTTATCCCATCAAACCACTGCTGTGCTCGGGCCGTATACTTCCTGTTTCTCTGTCAGCGTTTCCCCTCTGATGGTTTGCGGGGTCGCCCTCCATGATAACAGCTCTTCCCTCCTCCTGGCTCAGGCCAGCTGTTTCCACCGCACGCCGTTTTCTAATCAGGAGCTGCTCCTGCCAGACTCCCAACAGGCCTGCTTTTGTTGACTAGAGGTGGGGCAGGCCATCCTCCATGGACTCCACTCCCCTCCCACCCCCTCCACATGAGAGCAAAACATAGACTAAATGTGCATGTGTTGATGTATCAACAGAGCAAACTTTTGATTACCTTCAGGCATGGAGCAAGAGGACACACGTGTACACACACACACACACACACACACACACATACACACCCATACTTGAGAGACGGATGAGATTTCAAACAGTGTCCGTGCAGTGTTTGTTGAAGACCATCTGTTTCTTCCTGTCCTGCTGCTCGGCTGTTTCTCTGAGCTCCAGCTCTGCTGATCATTCCTGCTCCAAACAATCTGATCACAGCCTGTGCCGCTTCCTTTAGACAGCTGTTGATCTCCTCCAAGAAACAAACACACACAATAGGGGAAGGTGACGTGGAGGGTTGCAGAGCAGAATGTTTGACATGTCTCTTCTTCACAGTTATTCTGAGGGCGGCTCTTTATCTCTTGTTTACTTTGCAACAAAGGCCATAGTTCTGAACCCTGTCACCTCACGACTGTGGCATAGTATTATACTTATCTTCATTACATTATTTAAACACTAGTTCTTGACTTTGAGTCATGCTTCTATTCTTTAAGGACTAAGACAAACAGTTAAACATTTAACAAACCTGACTAACATCAATTATGTTAATATTAATGTAATCAGTTTGCCAATCATGTGTTTTGCCAATGAAGCTTAGTTATCATTAATTGAGTAAATTAAAATCTGCACTCATTTGGTTTAACCCATTTAAATACACTTATTGGTTGGACTTAATTTTATTTATTTGCAAACACATATGAATATTTATTTTTAGCCTCATTGGTATCAGTCAACTCTTTGTTGTGTGTAAAGTTCCTTGTTGTATTTGCATAATCATTATATAAACAAACATATGTTTGTTGTATGACCATGAATGAAGAGTATTCAGCAATAACACACAATTGTAGTTAAAAGCACATTTTTCTAAAACATATGTGTATCTGTATATATTTTGTATATCAGTATATATCAGTATATAAGTAGATACATGGTGTAGCTCTAACCGTGTTAAACTATTATCGAGTTACAGCTGTGGAACAATAACAGCGATGCATTCAATGTCTTCATGGACAAGTTACATGTTTGTGTTGCACTGATTTAATTGTGGATTAAATTAGCTATGAATCTTTAAATACACAACCATAAGAAGACGTGGGGGGGGGGGGTAATAAAGTAATACATATCAAAACAAACAATTTACGGCTTTTACACGTTTAACTTGGAACTTTTCTCATAGTACAGGACAAGCGCCTTTTACCCGTTTGTCCTCCCTCGTCTTCCGTCCGTAACTGCGTCTCGCAGTTCAAAGTACAATGACCAGAAACCTGCTGCCACACACAGTGAATGAGTGACTGTTAGAAAGTAAGAGAAACTGAAACTTCTTCACTGGAGTGAGATTTTACTCCGTAAGTAAGAAGAGTTAATTTGTATTCACGATAACAGACTACGTTTGTTTTTTTACGTTGTGATGCCTTCAGGGCACTCCGGAGTTTTCCAGGAATACGAAACAGAGGAAAACATACGATGCTAGTTAGTTTAAAGAGCTACGTAGCAGGTCGTGGTTAAATGAGTGTGTTTTTAAAGTGAATATAGTGTCCAATATAAGTGTTCATCTCTGTGTTAGCATCTGAGAGGCTACAGGCTAATATCAGCTACCCTGCACATCCACATGCTACAGGTCACATGTCAGGATTGTATGTGTTTTCTCTTCACTCTTCTCAGGGACTATGTGAATCATGTCAATAATCCCACCAGAACTGCCTATAATACTGTTAAATGATTAAAAATGTGTGAGTTAGACGTTCCTGAATGATGGTCAAATGGTGAATTGTTAAAGGACCAGTATGGTAGATTTAGGTTGAAGACAGAAAACTGACCAAAATGATCATATCTTAACAATGTTTTCATTAGGAATCTGAATTTATGAACAGCTGTTTCCAGTATATTTGAATGAGCCCTTTATAAGCCCTTTTAAACCGGGGCAGGGTCCTGTTTATGGAGGCAGCCATGTTGCACCACCATTTTGCCACAGTAGCCGAGAACCGACAAACCAAATAGCTTTTGAGTGTTGATGATAGCTTTAGGTTGCTTGTGAAGGGTAACGTGAGGGGTAATCATCGATGACATGCAACATCACCGTTTGTCGTCACTAAATTCTCCACACTGGGCCTTTAAATTTGGAGCTATTGCATCTTAATTGTTAGCTTTGTCTTCTCTAGGTGTTGTTGACCACATGTAAGGTGCAGAATTCTTTGCATTAATCCCGGGAAAGTGTCAACAATGTATTTAACCTGGATATGACCAGAGAGAGTGGCACGTGCTTGATGTGCTGTTGTGAAATATTTGTGTTGAGGTAACTCATGCAAGTGTCACTTGGACCTCACTACCTGGTTTATGATAAGCCCCTCCCCTCTCCTTTCTGTCCAGCTCAGCTCCTCATGGCAGAGGTCTACTACCTGGGCGTGGACGTGGGCACCGCCAGTGTGAGAGCTGCTCTGGTGACCAGAGACGGTGTCCTGAAGAGAACCACAGAGGAGCCCATCACCATCTGGGAGCCTCAGACCGACCACTATGTCCAGTCCTCCACTGAGATCTGGGACAAGTGCTGCACTGTCGTCAAGGTGAGAGGAATCAAGCAATCAATTAACTAGGAATCAACTATTATTCCTTCATTGTAATCAAGTCTGTTCAGTTTGCAATCTCTGCACCATGCAATGGAACACATAAGATGTGTTTACCTTTCCTTTGATGTAACCCTATTGGCCCAACTGTATTTTCAACATTTTTTAGTAAATGAATAATAATAAATGAAGTAAATTGATATATAACACAACATGTATCTGTTTCAGAGAGTCACCCAGGATGTGGACAGGAGCCAGGTCCGTGGCGTTGGCTTTGATGCCACATGCTCTCTTGTGGTTTTGGACCAAAGCTTCCAGCCTGTGCCAGTCAATCAGGATGGTGAGTGTCATATATAACCTCACTACCGCACTAGTACCACGTACTGTATATACATACATATATGTACGTACATGTGATGGGTTTTTCAAATGCTGACTCAGTAGATATTTGCAGTATTTTTGATTTAATCTTTCACATATTTTGTTAAGCTTGGATCTTGTCTTAGTCCAATGTAATGTGATGCTGTCTCGATCCCTGAAGCTATAATCCCCTCACTTCACAGCAAGGTCAGAGGTCAGGGTCAGCTCTAGAACAATATCCCTGGAGCTGGTGGGAAATGTTTTCATTATCTTACAGACTCACAGCATTCATGGATCAGGGCCCGGATATACACTTATACAACCACTATACCAGTAAAGTGTATATCTGTATAATAGGGGTATTCCATTCAATGCTACACAAACTATTCTATATATTTTCTTCCATTCTGCTTTCCCAGGTGACAGACAGAGGAATGTGGTGATGTGGATGGACCATCGTGCTGCTGAGCAGGCCGCTCGTATAACCAGCGCAGGCCACAGGGTCCTGAGCAGAGTGGGCGGAGTCATGTCACCTGAGATGCAGCCCCCAAAGCTGCTGTGGCTCAAAGAGGTGAGAGGTGAGCGAGGTCTCCAGAGGACACTGCTCTCTCTGTGTGTTTGCATGTTTGTATGGGTGGTCACCATGTGGCCTGTGTAACACGTTTAACATGATTCACAGTTCAGCTCTGACCGATCGGCCCATATGTATGTATGTGTCATTATTAGTCACTGAGGCTCATGTGTCTTCTATCAGAACCTGAAAGAAATGTGCTGGGATAAGGCAGCTCATTTCTTTGACCTGCCAGACTTCCTGTCATGGAAAGCAACAGGATCTTTGAAAAGGTGAAAATCTTCTTCTGTGACTCATTGGATGTGCATTTGTGACATGAACTTGACGAGCTGTGTGCATTGGAAGAAGAAAGAATGGAATTATTCTGTTGAATGTGTCTCTTAAGTTTTAGATGTGGTTTACGAGCCTTTTTATTTCAATCATCAGTCCTGGGAGCTGTGTTAAAGACCTGTTATGCATTGTTTTACAGATCTTTATGCACTGTGGTGTGTAAATGGATGTATTGCCACCCAGAGGGATGGGATGACAGCTTTTGGACAAGCATCGGGTTGGATGACCTCCTTGAGAATAACTACTCTAAAATAGGTCAGAGCATATAGGCTTAGAATGTGGTTTCATTACATAGTTTATGTTATATGTTAGAAGAGTTGCTTCACATTTTGGTATTCCTGTCATCCAGGCAGTGAGACCTGTTCTCCAGGGAGCCCTGTGGGAGACGGCCTCAGCCTGGAAGCAGCAGCAGATTTGGGTTTAAACCCTGGAACTGCAGTTGGTGCTTCCCTCATTGATGCTCACGCCGGAGGCCTAGGTAAAATATATTTACTTTTAAAACGCTGTTATAATGTACTATGCATTTTTCGACTGTGGTTTCTGAGGTTCATTTAGTAACTTCACAACGTGTCAGAGTGTTGTTACTCTCTCACTCTCTGATGCCACAGTAGATATTTAAAAAATGGACTCTGTTTAGCAAAGTTGATATTTTGGTGCAAGAGGAAGTTGCTGAAAAGATCAAAATAGAAAAAGATAATATTCTTGGTGCATGAATAACTGCAGCAAAAATCGAAACTTGTTATTCAACTGAGATATATATATATATATATATATATATATATCTTAGAAGTTACTATTTAATGCTGCTGTTTACTATATCGCTCCTTCTAACCATCTGGTTTTGTTCTGTGCGGTAAACTGCTCATGAACTCTGACCTCTGACCTCCAGCTTTGACCTCTGCCGGTCACTCATTGTCGTAGCAGTCAGAGGTTAAAACACTCTGAACTTTGGGTTGTAGTACATGTCAGAGTGATGTACAGGCCCCGCCGCTGCACATACACATCAGCCTCCCACCTCAAACTCAAACCAGCTCTACAAACATTAGTCCAGCAGTTAGCGTCACGGCTGAGTCGCCACATGAAGGTCAGAGAGTCTCTTCGAGAGCACTTGCACAGCTCTGATCCGTCAAATCACTGCTGATTGCAGTTTTGCCAAGTTTCATCTCGGTCATTCCGAGAACACCTCTGACACGGGCTTGCATATCTGTTTCCAGGTGTGATCGGTGCAGATGTGAGGGGCTTTAATCTGCCGTGTGAGGACCAGCCCATCACTTCACGCATGGCCATGATCTGTGGGACGTCGACCTGTCACATGGCGGTGAGAGAGTCACACTGCCCTCCTCCACCCCCTGTGAGATGTTTTAGAAAGATTTCAACAGCCATGAACCGCGCTGTGCATCTCACAGAAACCTTAGGGAGCATATTCTTTTTTTTTTTGTTTCCTGGACATATGGTCATGAGCTTTTTGTGAATATTCTACATTGCCCCTGGCTCTATTACTTATGCTAATCCTTGTGCAAACGCTGGTACCATTGCTAGTGCTTATGTTGATACTAATATTACTCCTTACATTAATACTAATGCTAATAGTAATACTGTCACTGATACAAATACTCATGTTGATAATAATATCATACTACTAATACTACTGCAAATCCTACTCCTAAACTTAAAGCGAATACTTGTTTACAATACTAATACTAATGTGATATCAATACTAATGCTAACTCTAATCATAATATTTATCCACAAATTATGTACAAAATGTATATTAATAGTAATGTAGCACTAATGCTGTAATTATACTCATCTGGCACAAAATCTCATTCTTTCTTTTCACTGACATCACTTTTTCATATATTTACTGTATTTCTATCGTATGAATATTTACTGGAACATTTATCTGTGTTATTGACTGTGAGCAGTGAAGAAAACTACAAGCCCTTGATGTGAAATGGTAACTCTAGCTGTTTATATTCACAATCATACACAAGTAGGGGCGAACGGTTAACACTTCCTTTTTAATGTCCAAAAACAACAAGAACATTTCTTCTGTTGTGTGACTCAGATCAGTGAGCAGCCTCTGTTTGTGCCTGGAGTGTGGGGACCCTACCTGTCGTCCATGGTGCCTGACATGTGGCTCAATGAGGGGGGGCAGAGCGCTACAGGACGACTGGTCAGTCCACTCTCAGGCTCACTCTGCACGATCCCACCCACTCAAGTTCAACATGACCAAACACATGTATGCGAGCCGAGACGAATCCGAAAGAAAAATCTCATCCATGACACATGGGGATAAGATCACACATCTGGACTAAAACAGTTTGGTCTGCGAGCACTTTGCCTCTGCTTTAAGAGTTCCCCATAGAATGAATGCACTTTATGGCAAAAACAGGGCAGTTATGTGTGTGCAGAGGTCAACAGATTCCAAATGACAGATTCTCACAGGACATATTAAAACGTAATTTCATGGGTGAGAGAAAGAATGTCATCGCATGTCACGGCTCAGCATCTGCACGGACACTAAAAACTTTACGGATGATGGTGCGAGCATGTGCTGCACACAACGAGTGTGAGTTGTCGCGCCTGCAAAGATCCGTCAGTGGAGAACATGCGAGGTGAGTTCTGCAAATATTCCGCATGGTATGAGGATATGGAAATGTTGTCATGCTTGTCTATGCGATACTTTCTTATTAATGCAATAACTCAAGAATGACAGTAGAGACTGTATGTGCTCCCAGGCTCACATGTTTGCTATCATCAGATATGGTGTGCTTTAGTTTAAACTTCTGCATTGTCATGTCAGGTCATTGTCGACCGCTTATCTGGATTTGTTGCTAATTATATTTTTCTGTACGAATTTAAAAGCTTTAGCAGGGCACACTAGAAACTTGTTTTAAGGCAAATATTGACAATGTATGTGACGGAAATAAGATTGTGTACAACACTGCTGATTAGCAAAGTATATTAAACGCTATATGATTTGTGATTAAGCCTCAGTTGGACCACGTGTTTCTCTCCCCTCTCAGATCGACCACATGGTGAAGGGCCACGCTGCCTTCGCTCAGCTGCAGGAGCAGGCACAGCAGAGGTCAGCGCATTTCATGGATACTGTATACTCCACGTATGTCTCACCACATTACTGACCGTGGTAATTCACTTCCTCTGCTGCGCTTCCCCACAGATTTCCAGTAACAGGTGAGAACATCTACAGTCACCTGAACAGCCGCCTGGGTTCAATGGCCGACGCCGTCGACCTGCTGGGATCCAGCCTTCACGTGTGGCCGGACTTTCATGGGAACAGGTCGCCGCTGGCTGATCCCACTTTGAAAGGCATGGTGAGGATGAGCTTGTGTAGCACTGAAATGACTTGTTTCATGGATGCAAAATGATATGTAAAGGCACAATGTGTAAGACTTAGTGGTGAAATCGCATTTAACATTGAACTGTGATTCATATCAATCAACCCTGAAATGCTATTTGACACATGGCTCTTTCACAGGCGGTCGGTCTGTCCCTCTCTCAAACAGTGGACGACCTGGCGCTGCTTTATTTAGCCACCACGCAAGCCCTCGCTGTAAGTGTGACTTCCTGTCATCGTCGAATGTCATCGACATAGTCACCGTAGGAGGTTGTGTTTATTTACTTTATCCTGTGTCTTCCTCTCTGGTCGCAGCTTGGTACGCTTCATATCCTGGAGGCCATGAAGGAAGCAGGACATGACATCACAACCCTCTTCCTGTGTGGGGGACTGAGCAAAAACCCCTTGTTCGTACAGATTCACGCCAATGCAACAGGTAGAAACTGTCAATAACGCGTAGTTAATGTGTGCGCAATCATTTCCTCTGTTGTCAGAATAATATTATGAAAGTAAACAAACACTGTGTCAACAGAATCTCTTGACGTTATTTGACATTTTGTTACATGTCAGGATTACCTGTAGTGTTGCCAGACCAGGTGGAAGCTGTGTTAATAGGAGCCGCCATTTTGGGAGCGTGTGCATCACAGGACTTCAGCTCAGTACAGGTAGACACACACACACACACACACACACCAAGAAGAAGAATGAATGTTGTTGTTGTTGTTGCTGTTGTAGCATCAAAGAGATACACGACTTAGACATTTTACAGCTGAATGAGTTCCAAATCAGAAATACACATTTTCTCTTTTAACAACACGGCCTGAGGTATAGATGCTATCATTCATGTTTCTCCATAGGTTCAATTCATCTACTGAACCTCATGTGTGAAATTAGTTTTCTACATGACACAGAGCAACATCCAGGAAACACAGATCTTAGAATCGCTGACTCAATGTCTCCCTCTGCTGGCTGTGCGAATAAAAAGCTATAACGTGCATTGCTTCGCACACCAGGTTCTGCCAGTGTGTTGAAGATACAAGTTTGGCTTAGTCCTCCTCTGGGTCAGCTTATCACACTCAGCACCAGCACTCGCAGAATGACGAGCCTTTAAGCCACATATACTAAAAATAAGACGTTATTGTTTGGACTGGGCTGCACCTGTCAAACCATTTTCAGCCATAACTGCAGGAGCCAGTTGTTGTGTCTGATCCTCTGAACGGCGCAAAGTCAAGCAGGGAGGATTTGGTGGCTTGAGACGACTGAGAGGCCCAGCGCTGCCTGAATTAGTCATAAACTCAGCCGTGCTGTAACCACTGCAGCTGGGTTGTGTTCACACTGTAACTGGGTCAGAGCTGGCCTGAAACTGAATGTGTGCAACATGATTTATTGAGTCCCTCTTTTTTTTTTTTCATATGTTTTTAGGAGGCGATGGAGAGAATGGCGAAAGTGGGAAGAGTTGTTCAGCCTGACTGTGAACTCCAGAGGTGAGACAGGAAGATTGTTTTGAATTTGAACTAAACAAATAGCTCGTCAAATTATCCTTACTTTTTAAATGGCAATATTTATTGATATAGCACATTTCTGGCTGTGATAGATAGTCAAAGCTCTTTAATGTGCAGTTCTACTGTTCATTCATCCACACACATACGTATTGATGCAGTCGTCAGGATCGATTCAGGTTCTCTGTCTCACCCAAGGCACAGGGAATGGGATCAAACCAATGACCTTTTGGTCTGATGTATTTGTACTGTTTTATTTCCTGTCTGATTGTAGATTTTCACAAGTAGATGTGCACTCCAATATAAGTAATAGCTGGTCAATTTAGATCCACTGTGTGAGATTAGCTGATTGTGTAATTTATTACATTGTTGACATAATTAAGTATATGATAAATGCAAATATATTATTGAATATGTTCATGAATATATTAATATGTAAAGATATATATGCTGTATGTTAACCTAGAATGTGCCTGCTGTATTTGCAGGTCATTATTACAAAGGCTTCCTTTGTACCACCATGTTTTTACCGTAGCCCAGAATAGACATAATAAACAGGAATTTGAGGGGTGAGTTGAGGTGAATTCACCTTTATCATGCAATTTCCCCACAAGATGTCACCAGATCCTTCACAAGAGGGCAACCAAACATTGCTATAGAGATAATGATGTCGTCAGATCACGACAATGTACACATTTCACACCCATCTAATGACTGCAGATACACACAACCACTGATGGAGGGAACTTTGCTTTTCAAAGTCATTGAATGAACTTCCTGTTGCCATGTAAACTTGATCCCTGTTCCCCTGTTGCGTCATGCCCTCACAATGAAGATATTAACCGTTTCCCCACGAGCTAATTATCTTGTGTAAACAAAGCATTTATCTTGTGCATACAAGAATTTAACTGACCTCCCATCATGTCTTAAGAGGTTACAATGTTGAAGTAGTTTTCATTGAATTAGATGTCCTCTGTCAGAAAACTGCTAAGTTTGCAGGTTTCTTTCAAACAATGAAAAATGCCCTTCAGCTTATATGCATGTAATTTATGTAAATAATTTATGTTTATCGTCTGTCTTTTTCCAGCTTCTATGAGAGAAAGTACAAAGTGTTCTTGAAGCTCTTTGCCCACCAGAGGGAGTACCAGGCCCTTATGAAGGAGGGATGACACACGGTGGGACAGAGGCTGAGCCGAGACTGTGAGTGTGTGTGTGTGTGTGTGTGTGTCATAGCTCAGACTGTGGATCCACTCACTGGAGACCAGGACAGACCTTCTACCTCTGCTCCTTTAATAACGGCCCAGAGTCTCTCATTGAACTGATGGAACAGATCCACTGCTGCAGGACCATGAAGCAAGCGTCAGCAGCCTGACACCCTGCTGCATCCAAGGTGATGGCACCGTGAAACACTATCGGCCTTTTTTTAATAAATAATTCAATTAACAGCACCGCACTCATGTCTTTTCACTGCGACATCAAAAGAGACACTTTGTCCTCTCCTTCATTTCATCCTGTCCTTCCATTTCCTGTCTCCGTCGTCCTCACATTCTCTGCTCGGTGACTCACACAGCAGAGCGAGCTCCCAGGATCAAAGTTGTTAAGCTCTCAGCTGATGTTGTCTACCAAGCAAAAAAGGGGAGGGGTGGAGGGGGGGGGGCGGCAAATCCCACACAGCTGAATTAACAGTCGGTGGCCTTAAAACAACTAACTTATGAAAGAGAGGGCATTAGGAGGCCTCACTGAGTCACAGCGGTGTCCGCAGGCATGACAGGGCAGCATCAAATGTATACATGCGATACAGTAGATGACATTACTGGATAGTTGACTCTGCTCAGTGTGGCCATTATCTCATCCTGTGTCGAAACAACAGCTGGTTCCTCTTCCTCTTTCAGTCATTTAGGAACAATGAATGCACAGAGCGACCAAAGTACAATGCAAATGATTTCGAATGCTGCATCAGTGTCGTCAATCCACACTCCACCCGTCATTGGTGGCAACTCTACAACAGCAGTGGGACTTGGTATGAGTGGGTTTCCATGTTAGGTGGAGGGTTGTGGGATGTAAGAGAAGAGACAGTAACATTTTGAAGGAGATCAAAACAGTATGTCTTTAATTTATAAAAATTAGGCACTTTAATGGGACACTATTTTTGATGGAAACATTTTGTGGATCGAGATGAAAAAAAAATCAAAAATGTAATCAAATGTTCTTATCTATTAGATAAGAACATTTGATTACATTTTTGAAAATACATTAATAAATAAAATAATTAAATATAATATATAATAATTTAGAAACAAAAATGTGGTCAGATGTTTGCCTATTTATCAAATCAGACGAAAAAGAAAATGCAATTCAGAAACTAACAATCAATAAGGCGGCCAGATATCAAATGTAAGAGTATGTGAACTTGAATTTAAAGGAATTACTGGACATGGGCTGATCTACAGACTGTGTTGTGCCAAGTTCTATCAAGTTGTACCATATTTTTCTGTAATGTCTCATTTTCACAGACCTGTGTATTTTCATAGCCCGGACCTCTTGTTGATGGTGTTAGGGAGGAATTCAGCAGCAGGTAGAAAGTGTGTGTCTGTGTTGTGTGTGTGTGTGTGTGACAGAAGTCAGTGTTCATGGCTGTGGTGTGTATCGCAGGTACTTCTTGCCGGACGGCAGCTCTTTGGTGTAGACTCCAGCTGGGAACAGAGAAGCCGCCTCCTCCTCTGACATATTGGGAGGGACCATCACGCACTCTCCAGGCTGGAGGGAGGAATAAAGGCCGTTAGATGCAGCAGGAAACACGTTAGTCCTTCTTTTTATCTTTGCGGTCTGTCGTTGGGATAAAGGCCAGACGCACTGTAGCCAACCTTCCAATCGGCAGGTGTGGCCACTCTCCGCCCTGCTGTGAGCTGGAGCGAGTCCACCACCCTCAGGATCTCATCAAAGTTGCGCCCTGTGGTGGCGGGGTAGAGCAGCGACAGTTTCAGCCGTTTGTCAGGGCCGATGATAAACACCTGAGCGCAGGCAGAGGGAAGATAGGATGCAAATGCTGACGGCAACCTCATAACAGAAGCTAATGTGTGTGTGAGTGTGTGTGTGGATGTGAGGACACTTACACAGCGGGCGGTGAGCGGCATGCCGTCTTTGTCCTTCTCATCTGGGTCCAGCATGCCCAGGGCCACTGCCAGCTCCCGTCTACTGTCCGCTATGATGGGGAAGGGCAGCGAGCAGCAGGTCGGCTCCTCACAGTTGTATGCGAGGATGTCCTGGTTAGCATAGAGATTTGTTTGATTCACTTTCTAAAAGACTCTTACACAAGCAAACTCCTCAACGATATCTTCCTATCAACCCCTCCTCACGCGTAGTGTCAAGTTACATTTGGACACGTATGTCTGATGTCGGTGTGTTCTCTGTTGGCAGAGTGAGTATCAGCAGAGGCCTCCAACTAGGTCAAACCACACGGCGCTCTAATTCAGCGTGACATCCTTTTTTTATCATTCGATTGATTTGTTTGATGTCACCGAAACCTAACCGACAACAACTTTCATAGAATGACTTGTCTGTCATCAGTTAGTCTGCCGGGTTTCATGACGAGCGGAGGTCCAGAGTTGGGAGTAGATCGTGTTGGTTGACATCTGAAATACTCATTGTCCATTGCAGATAAACCACGCAGAAGGACACAGTCTACAAGTGGAAAAATGAGTAGTCATTAATAAAAGTTGGGCAACCAGGCGTGTTGCTATCAGACCTTGCTCCAGGCGTGGTGGACTTCCAGGAAGTCGATGGACAGCGCGAGCATTTTGACGCCGCGCTGGCCGAACTCCTTGTGCAGCCTGGCAGCTCGGCCCAGCTCGGTGGTGCACACGGGGGTGTAGTCTCTGGGGTGGGAGAAGAGAATTCCCCACCTGTTTTTTAAAATGATCACACAATATCAGGTGTGCCTCAGGGCTCATGTTTGGAGTCACTGTAAATCCTCTGAGCAGACTCTGATCACTGCTGTGATGTTGCTTGTGGCTTGGTTGCACAATAGGATGAAAGAGATGGTGTGATTAACATTATTATCAAGAATGAATGACAGGGTGGATTTCTTTCCTCTTTAGGTCAACAAGAAAATTTTTTTTGCAATGTGCATTAAAGTCTGACCCGTTTTAATCTGTGCTCTTGTGAGGTATTTGGATTTGGGTCATCAGTCTATGTGACCCAGAAAAGCTGATGTGACCAGGTACAAATAACAAATGAACAACTGACTGAATAACTTGTCAGCTTCCGTCCTATAACGTATTTCTTGATTGGCCAAACACTTGTGTTCTATTGTTGGATCTGCTAGTGGTGAAGATCAAATGCAGAAGTCAGTGACAGGAACTGCACATTCTCCACACTCCTACGGAGTAAACATATTGAATCAACAGTCCTACTTACGAATCTCCCAGGAATTCATGGAGTTTAATTGTCCCAGTCGTGGTCTCCGCCTCGAAATTAGGAAAAACATCACCGAGCAGCAGTCCTGGCATGTTCAGTGTGTGAGTGTAAAGGTGTGTGCGTGTGAGTGCGTATGTGTGTGTGTGTGTGTGTGTGCAGCAGCAGCAGCTGCTCTGATGAAAGAGAAACAGATGAGGAGGAGGCGGAAACTTCCCCCTCAACTGCTTCTCTATTTACAGAATCCGCAGTACAATGAGGCTCAATATAACACACACATCCAGGTTCTGCCCATGCGCCTTTTACGCACAGGCGCACTTTTACCCACGGACCTAATCACCTTTTACGCATTTGCAAATACGCAGCACTGCCTGTTCTCTACTCTGGAATACCTTGCCGTTTAGTTTAATCGTAAATCAACGTTTTAAGGATGCAGTCACGTGACCAGAGCAGCGCACTTCTTCTGGCCTCTGACTCGCATTGAACCCCCTGATTCTCCAGTTCGCAGGATGTTTAAAGTGCAGCAGGAGGTTTAAAGTGTCAACCGACCACAGGTGCTGCCTCGAGAAGGTCGGATCCATCACCGAGACGACCCGAAGAATGTCCACACCGGTGTCCAGGCGGAACAGTTGCCGAAGCAGAGGCGCACCGTCCGACTGCCATGTCCGCCGCCGGGGCTCCAGCTGCTCCGTCCCCTCCGGCTCCGGAGCCCCAGCCGAGGACCTGTCCGTCAGCCTGAGTCAGCCCATGTTCGCCATCACGCTGCGGTTCCTGCTGGCCATCGATCTGTGGCTGTCCAAGCGGCTCGGGGTGTGCGCCTGCGAGGAGTCCCCCTGGGGCAGCATTCGGCCCCTGGTGCGCCTGGTGGAGTTCTCGGGACATGTGGTGCCCTGGCTCATCGGCACTTTGTACACGCTGCTGCGTGGCGAGACGGAGGCGGAGCAGGAGATCATGCTGAACCTGGCCCTGGGTAACAATGTGTGTCCCCCTGGTGTGAAGCTCCCACCCCCCGTAGATAACCCTTTAACGCGTCTGGTGCATGACGGAAATTTACGGACTAAACCGAGGAGGCTCCACCGCACCGACCACATGTAGACCTTTAAATAGGAGAGGGGACGAAGTAGAGGATAGTGAGGTTGAAGGTCGTCCTTGTTAATCACACGGCACTGGAATGTGTGTGTGTGTACACGCATGGATGGACGGACAGATGGATTAATAGATGGATAGATGGATACATAGATCAGTCGGAAAAGTTAAAGGTCCAGTGTGTCAGATTAGAATGAAAATGTTTCCAGTTCTACTTACTGCTCACTTGAGTTCAGTCGTTTGCAGGACACTACAGTGAGCCCTATCTATCAACATGGTCCTCTCTGTGGAAGCGGCCATGTTGGACTATATGTTTGTACAGTAGCCCAGAAAGGACAAATTAATCTTCTTTTGGATTGGATCCCTTGGACATCATTAAACCCCATACCGTTATGATACCCGGACCCTTGGAGCCTCCTCCGCGTCAATGACCCTTTAATTTATCCTAACACCATTTGCAAAAAACAAAAGTTGCATGATCTACCCTCTCTTTGTATTGTTCTTATGCTGCTAATTATATTTATCCTGGCCTCTGGTGAAGGCCTGTGTGTTATTACACACATGTGCCAATTCCAAAGTGAAGCCGCTGGCACTCACCAGAGTCTGTGCTGAGCTGCATGATGCTAATGGATATTGACACAGCACAGCATTGTAGGCCGAAGCCTCATCAGCCCAAGCAAGGGCCAAATCTTTTCATCCACCTTAATCTATAGGATGAGAGTATTCTGGATATGTTCTGGGTCATCCTAACTCTTCATATGGACCATACAGAAGTGATCCATCGTATATGTGGAACTCAAGCCGTGTCGTGTGTCTCCATCCTCCTCACAGCTCTGCTGCTGGACCTGCTGCTGGTCCGAGTCGTGAAGACTCTGGTGAGGCGTCGCACGCCGGCTCAGAACCGCTCCGACCTCCTCGCCACCTTCTTCGTGGAGCGCTACTCTTTCCCCTCGGGCCACGCCACCCGGGCCGCCATGTGCGCCCGCTTCTTCCTGGCCCAGCTGGTGGACACGGAGTCCATGCGGGTGCTGGTGGTGGGCTGGGCGGCCCTGGTCAGCCTGTCCCGGGTGCTGCTGGCCAGACACTATGTGACGGACGTGGGCTTCGGCCTGGCCATGGGCTACTGTCAGTACAGTGTGGTGGAGAGGCTGTGGGTGACCTGGGACTGTCTCCAGGACGTGCTGCTCATGCGGCTGAGGGAGAGACTCAACAGGGCTTACGGTGGACTCTGGATGCCTGAGTGGAGACATTAGGCTCGGTGCAGCCGCGTGGTGTGTCACCCGATATGTATGGGATGTGTAGCGTAGATAGAAATATTCATTTCTCTCAACAAAAGAGAGCGCGGCGCTTTTTTCGGATGAAGTCACTTCTGCTTTTGTACCTGTATTTTTTGTGTATTTTATTTGGTATTTTTTGTAAAGACAGGTGGGAAATTCATGGTCTCGGTGGGCAAAGTCTTTGCGCTTCAAAGATCATGATGTTTTTTTTTTTCATTTGTAAAGATCAGATTAAAAGAATCTGTCATGGCGTCACAGGCGAGGTAGTGTGGCATACTGAGACAGTGTGGTAGTTTGAGGCTGAGCGAAACAACACGCAGAGAAGCAGTGTCTCATCACAGGAAGTCACAGCACACGAAGGATGTGTGTGGCTTTTGTGCGCTTTGACAACACGTGTGGGTTATTCTTTCTATTTGTGTGCTCATCGCTGGTGCTGCTGGTGGCGCTGGGAGGGGGTGGGGGGTATGGGGAGGGCAGGTCAACTCACCCTCACCCAAGTTTCCATCAGCTGCCGCAGTCTCCTGACTGTCATTAATACTGTAATACATCCCATCTTCCCCTCCGCTGCTGATGAACATACCGACGTTGAGAAACAGCTAAATACACACGCACACGTGCAGAGGTCACGTGAGTTCAGCTTCAAACCGTCTGGGAGGCCAGAGAGCAGACAAGTCCTGTCAGTGCATAGTTAACTTCGGAGGAAAATGCAGATGCAGCTGCTTGTCCACAGGGGGCAGTGCACAATCATAAACGTTGGCAGGGCTCCAAAATGCAACACTGCACATAGGTTTACCCACTGCTGGACGTTGTTACTGACATGTGGACAGAATTGAACCTTTGTTTATTCAATGCTTTAAAGCAGGGGTTTCAAACATTTGGTCCGCGGGCCAAAAACTGCCCGTCTGAGGGTCGAACCTCAGTCGTGAGATGACTTTGCAAAGTGTAAAAATGACAAAAAAGACATTAACTAAAAAGTGATAGCAAACAAACTGTTCATGCTGGATGTTGTTCATGTTGTTTTACAAAAAGAGAGCGCAAAATTGTCATGGTTCGTAGGTTGTTTGCTTTGATTGTGATTTTTGAGCTTCATCGTTCCACATGACCACATGACTCAGATGTGCAATTTGCAGTATTTCGCTTATAATTGTCTTCTTTTTTTATTCATTATTTTTATTTCTTACAATACATACAGACATTAGACATACACAGATTAAACTCGCCTATAAATGTTCACTGTCATGGATTTGCATATACACTAAAGCACGCGTGAGAGTAATTGCGTTATGAGGCATACGAGTGAGGGAATGTATGTGTTTCGACAGGTGATTTCACATGTGTGTGACTTGTGTGCTTGTGTGGATGTTAAGCTCTGTCACGCCATGCCGACGCGGTGCAACCACGATGTAACAACCACACCGACCACAAGTAAACTGACGATAGAAGAAGAATGAGTTGACGGAGCTGAAGGTAACCTTGTCCTTGGTTTTCTCACAGAACTGAACATGTGTGGGATCGATTTCACATGCTGAGTATGATGATGTTTTATATGTAGGATTAAAGTAAACATTGTAAATTAAAGGTCCAGTGTGTAAGACAGAAGTGAAAGTATCAGTGTATATATATATATATATATATATTTATTTATATATTCCTTTTGTTATCATGTAGCAGCTGGAAAACAGTGAGTATCAAGTGCTATTTATCTGATTGTGTTAAGAGAGCTCACCGGGTTATTTTGACCATCGGGGTCACAGCTCAGATTCTGTCACCCGAGCTGCTCGTTACAACACACTGTTGTGTCTTTGTATCTTTTGTTGTCCTTATATGAATTTTCAAACCGCTATCTAATCAGATTAGTCAGTCAAAGTAATGATATGTTGGATTTTGATCACATTCAAATGATTCATAGGTTCAAGGCATCGCATGTTTACTTGATCTTTGCACTATAATGCATAAGGGGTGCCGTCAGGTCATCGTCGGTCATTTGACAAAATGAAAATTATGGCACAAGCAAAAGTACTTTTCAAAGTTTTATTGAGAACTTAAATAACATGAACATTCACCAACTCATAACAAAAATATTTCTGTTTTTTAATAGTAACTGCGATCATCAGAGGTTCTATTATCACGGCTACATGAATATCAATGCGTCCTATTTACATGCTAACAGACAAAATATAGATTGTAATGATGCACAATAATCTCAATACAACGTAAATGAATACATGTGTCATCACATTCAAAGTCTCTCTCGCTCGCCCTCTCTCTCTCTCTCTCTCTCTCTCGCTCTCTATCTGCCGTCGTGATTGGCTCGGCCCACTCTCAGGTCGTAGGTGACCATGTGGAAGTTGTCCCATGAGAACAGCTTCCTCTGGGCGTGGTTATAGTCCATCATGCTGTTGTAGCGGTACTTGTTCTTGAAGGGCAGGGCGAGGGCCCGCCGCGTGCTGGTGGCGGTGTCGTACATGAAGTTGACGGTGGTGTTGGACGAGGTGTAGCTGGCCACCGTGTACAGACGGCCGCATATCATGAAGGCGTTGGCCACCGTGTTCTTCCTGATGTTGGTCTCCCAGCTCCTCTTCACGCTCAGGCTCTCGGGGTCCAGCTGGGAAACCACGATGGCGCCTTTGGCCTTGTTGGTGCTGTAGATGGCCCACAAGCCCTGCTCGTCCGCCGCCAGGTCGATGTCGGTGTAGCCCCCCCACGAGTACGGGTACTGGCCGTGGAAGCCGGCGTGCGGCAGCTCCAGCCGCGACGCCACGCTCTCTGTGGCGAGGTCGTAGCGGATCAGCGTGCGGCTCCGCTTGCGCTGGTAGTAGAGGGAGCCGCGGTACACGGTGGCGCCCGTGCTCTCCACGGGCTCCGGCAGGACCAGGACCTTCAGGGGGAACCCTCGGGAGAACTGCTCCATGTTTTCGAACGCAAAGAGCTGGCGGACGTCTTTGCCCACCGCGTCAATACGCCACACGGTCTTGTTGGTGTAGTAGGCGCCCTGAGCCTCGGGGTCCTGCAGCCACACCCCGTATTTACCTGTGATGCTGTCGGCCTTCCTGTGCAGCACCGGCTCACCCACCGACAGCAGCTCTCCACAGTCTGGGTGGGAAACAAGAGGGTTAGACATCATGGTGTCATAGATTCTATATGCCCATCAGTGCCACGCCAATTACCTGCGATACTGTGATTTCCATCAGGAAGGAGGTGGGACGCAGGAACCTCTGTCACCTCCGCCTTCATCTCCTGATATGCTCCAGTATTCCCAGTGTCATAGGCCGGGTCTGAGGCAGAAAGTTGAATTTAAAAACAAGTTACACTTTGGGAACCAATGTGACCACCAAAGAGTCGGTGTCTCATGAACATGACACAAAGCGAAGCTTTAAAGCCGTCGTGTCCGTGTAAACAGACAAGCATGACTGACAAAGCCGTAAAAGACCCCACGTTGTAAATACCTTTCCCCTCACTCGACCTGCGATGGCTAACTGCAATCTGACCCGTTGCCCCGGGAGACTTTTCATAGCCCGAGTCCTTGACAGACAGGAGCTGCCCCCAGTTGAACATTTCCGGATCATAAAATAAGATTGTCCCTTTTCGTGTGGACGTACGTATACGTACCGTTGGCAGGTCTGCTCTCACGCGGGGCCCCCGAGGTGTGTGTCTGCTGGCAGGGCTTCTGCCTCAGGCTCTCCGCCTCCTGCCTCAGCTGCTCCAGGCTTTGCTGCAGCTCCTGGATCTGCCTGGTCAGACGCTCCTTGTCCTGCTGCAGCTGGTTCCTCTCCCGGGTCACCTGGGTGTACGCCTCCTGCAGACCCTCATCTCCAGTGTTGGACTCCAGCCGGATCCCGGCGCCTCCGTCCGCCCCCGCCAGGAGCCGGCTGACCAGAGCCTCCAACAGGGTGACCCGGGACAGCACTCCATCAATCTCTGGTTTCGCGCTGCCTCCGGGGCAGCTGGACTCCTCCGGGCTGGACACCGTGAAGGTGTACTGGCAGCGTCCGGCGGGGTCGTTGGAGCGGCGGAGTGTCGCTCGGTCCGTGGCCTGACTCTGACTCAACACCACCAAGCTGCACAGACATAGGAGAGAGACTTGCAGCCACATTCTGAAAGAATCACTGATCTTCTGGTTCGATGGTGTCTGCGGTTGTTTGCCTTCCTTGTCTTCTCTTATAGATTTGTTCCTGTTTGCTTGTTTCTGCTCAGGTGTCAGTGGTCAGGGCAGGTCAGTGTCTGAATCCCAGCAATGCTCAGAGAAGGATATTTATACAGTCAAGTGTCAGGGAGTGGGAGGGGACGAGGAGTGTGTCAGGGGGTGAAATAGCCGAGGGGGTGTGTGTCTGTGGATGTACATGTCTCCAGGTCCACGTGTTTCTTCTCTTTGCTGCCGCTTGTCGGCCGAGACGTCCTCTGAGGGACAAACACTGAAATGTGTGTTTCCGTATGTCTCTGCGGGTTGTTTTGACCGGAGTCAGTGTCTCCTTTAAAGGTGTCGCCCTGACATGCAGTTCTGTGCTTCCTCTGTGACTTATAATTGTGCTATTCCGCCACCATGCCATTAGTGGTGAACTCAGTTCATGACGTGGGTGTGATGGACAAATTTGGGCTCCAGCGCCAGCGTTCATCGCTGGCGCTCCTCGCCTTCTTCCACAGTTGGACTGGATATGTGGCTCACATGCACAGACTGGGCACCTGAAGACATTAAGATGTTTTCTGTGGAGTTGCCCATCCCTTCCAATAACAAGACCCCATCATTTCCTCAAACTCAAGCCCGCGTAACAATCATTCAGCATGACGTAGGCGGAGTTTATCAGTGCTCGTCCAATTAACTAACTGCACCAAAGGTCACACAAACACAGATATCAATCACCACATTATGCATTTCAATTCAGTTAGAAAATAATAAGGAAAGCATTGATAACGACCTTGACCTTCTGAAAGTCTGGTCAATACCACATTCTTCCATTAGGTGTCATGGAATTCAATCCGTGGGCATTTCCTGTGGAATCATACTGCCCAATTTAACCTTAAGTGCCAGAATATTAAAATCATAGCATAACGCCACTTCATTAACTGCTCACATCAAACCAGACACACACGCACACACACACACACACACACACACACACACACACACACACACACACACACACACACACACACACACACACACACACTACTCCTCTTCTTCTCTCCAACTCACCATTTCCAAGCACCATGGGCTCCCCCTAACATCCTGGCATAGTAAGTACAGCTCAATAAACCAACATTGCAACATCTCCTCTGTAATTTTTGCACTTTGCCGAATCATCCGGTGGGTCGGATCTGACCCTTTAGTGGGCCTGTTCTGGCCCGCGGGCCGTACATTTGACACGCCTGGTGTAAAAACATCAATTCTGGCCTGTTGGTGCAGCCACAGGAGAAGTGTGGTGCTCTGCAAAGCCATTGATGCGGAGGAACTTCAGTTGCGTCATTGTTGCTCATCGCTGGGCTTCAGATAAACAGTCCGTTCAACTGTTCCAGTATTTGTTGAGAAATCTTGTGGCTTTGAAATCATTTTAATGATGGCAAATACATATTTCAGTGATGGAACACATCTGCGTTGGCGTTCCCAGCCCACCTGTTTTGCAACTGTCTCCCTGTGATGCTCTCTGGACCTGGTCTGGTTTTGTGTTGAACTGTGAGGGGAAATAGCCAATACATCACCGCTGCCACACGTGTGCCATGTGTAGGTGTGTAAAAATCATTATTCAGTCTCTTGGGGCTGGATCAGTTGTGCTGATGAACCGGTGGCACTTCCTCTCTCCTGACCTGTGACCTTCTCCCACCGTCCTCTCCATTTGTCATGTTTCGTAACCAGCTTGCCGGCTCTGTGCGGCTCGGTGTGGCCTGGCCGTTACAAGATATTTCATAAAAATACCAGGGGCATCGAACCCCAACAGCAGCTTCCAGTGCACATCTGTGTTTGGTTCCACCCGATCAGTCTGCTGCCTAGTTAACCTGTCTGTTTTATGGCCCAATGGAAAGTCACCCGTACTCCGCAGTGTTTTTACCACTGAGGTGTGTTTTGGACTTACGTAACATAATGACTCAGGCAAACCTGTAAAAGTGAGTCCCTGGCTCCTCTGGCGGCCCCAGAGAGAACAGAGGATCACAGCGTGTTCACATAGACTTTTCCACTGGCAGGAACTCTGAGAACAGACGTTTGTCTGCTGAAATGCTCAATGTGCACATCAAAGAATTTGCCTTTATAGGAAGATGATCCTTCTGGTCACTCCCTCACTACTATTTACACTTTCCCCGTTGCTTTTCCACTCCATCTGACCAAGGACACATAATGGGCATACGATTTGCCACCAGGATATTATTGAAAACTTCAACTTTCAACCATTAGCTGAAAGTACATCAGATTTTCAGATTTGTGTCTCGGCAGTCGGCTAATGTAAGTGCAGTGCTATCCCTCTGTTAGCTCTGTTTTTGGTCTCCACCATCTCCTGAGGGAATGATGCCTCTTTTCCACTGAACCGGTTCCCGTGCTGATTTGGAGCCAGTGCCTGACTTAGCACTGGTTCTTTGCTTTTCCACAGTCTATGCACCAGCTCCGGCTCTTTAAAACGGGTGCCAGAAGACGCACCGACTCCTTGTTGGCCTACAGCCAAGAACCAATACGTCAGAGGGAAGGGGGCGGGGCTATCATAACCGACAAGATGCTTGCATCAAGAGTCGAATGATTCACATCTGTTCATTCAGTGCCAAAAAATAATAATGATGGTGTCGCGAACCAGCGGCAGCCGTCTCCCATTGGATGTGACTGTGGACTCTTTAGAGTTTTAGCTTCTGCACCAGTGAGGAGCTAATGTCTCTGTGATATTAAGCAGGTGGTGCACAGCGGATGTTTTCCCATCTTTGTCATCGTAAACAATTCCCTACAAGCCACATGGTTGAGTCAGAGCAGTGAGACGAGCGTTGGGCTGTGTGTATAGAAAACGAGTGGAAAGCTGGATTGGAACGATGTTTTGTCCCATGATCAAAGTGTTTCACTGTTTTATGTGGAAACCAGATCAAAGAGAAACGAGAAAAACAGCAGTAGACACTCTTTGGACTCAGCTCGGGAACATTTCATGGTCCCGACCAGGATGGAAACCACTTGGTTTAAAGGAATAGTTTGTTATTTTCCAAATCTGCTGATGATCATTACCATTATTTGTTCATTGGAAATAAATCCGCAGCCAGCTGATTAGAATGGTTTGGCATGGAATCTGGAAACAAGTCATTCGCTCACTCCATTGGTCATTTGGTTACCCCATATATTTCATTGAGGTGGGAAAACAACAGTCCTCATGAATGAGAGTGTAGTGCCAGTCACACACATGGTAAAATAACACATCTCTTCTCATTGGTTATTAAAACATGAGTCACAGGATTAGATGGAGAATCAGAATGAAAACAACCAACGTCATACTCATTCAAATGGCCCCACAGGCCCACGATTCTTAGCAATGAATGATTTCCACAGACACTTTCTGCTGCATTTGTTTGAATTACATAATATTATGCAACAGGAAACAGAGTGGGGTCGGGGGGGGGGGGGGGGGGGTGACCGGGGATACTGTCAACACAACATAATGGATGAGACACAGTGTGAATTCTGAATCAGGAGCAGACACACGGGGAACCAAAACGCTCAACATCCCAGTTGTTTGCACTGCAGCCAATTTGGTTTTGTTATTGAGATCAAGAGGAAGAGGAGGAGGAGGAGGGATATGGTGGGGGGGTGGGGTGGGGTGGCTGTATGGGTAGCAAATTAAAATTCTCTCTCACACTCACACACACTGGGTCATTCACAGGACAAAAATATTATTTTCCGGAGGCAGAGAAATAATTGGCCCCTGGCCGCCGATGTATATTTACAAGTGTTGTATAACGTGAGGTGCGAGTCTGGCCCTTTTTTGATTTACAGTGCTGTGATGCAGACATGAGGAGAACAGAGCAGCGACTGAGCTCCTGAGTGACTTCACACAACCTCTCACCTCATCGTGTACATGTGACATTTGAACAACAAGCCTCAGTGCTGGAGCCCAACGTACAGAACGTGACCCGCAGCTCTTTTCTCTGTTCATGTTCCTCTCTGCTCATGCTACTTCTTGTCGTTCAGTCTTCCTCAAGCATGTTCTACACTTCTATACTGTCACATCCACAGTCTGCGCTGCAGAGTGAACTTTGAGTTCATCCTACCTGGTTCATCTGCAGTGATAATTAGGGCTTTAGCACAGAGGGATGCAAAGGCCCTATTGTTTGTGATTGTGATTATATATAAGACAAATTAAACCAATGAAACTAAAAATTCAAAAGTGCTGAGAATGGTTTCACAGCGCCCCCTAACTTGCAGTCCCTTTGTCTCATTTGACCTATTCTTGAATTCAGGACACATATTTATCTTTTCTGAATTTGATTTTTATTTATTATTTACTATTGATGTGTAAGTCTGAACCTCTGTTTAGAATCTCCAAGTTTGCAACTTTTCAAAATAAAAGCATACAAATTCAATTTTATTGCTATTGAAGGTTTTGCATCAAAATCAGCTTTAGATATTTTAATGTTGAAACCAAATACAGGCGAATGGTTTCAGAGAATAATATTTTCTCAGCAGTGGGAAGAGCAAGTTTGTCCAAAGTGTTCATGAGTAAAGCATTAAAACATGCACACGCACACACACACACGCACACACACGCACACACACACACACACAGCTCCAGCTTCACAGCGGTGCAGTAGGTGTTGTTTGGTCCCTGACAGGTCAGTACAGGTGTGAACAGCAGAGCTTCTCATTAGTGATAGAGACGGACTGGCACGGCTCCTCCGAGTCCCTGCAGTGAAAAACACAATATTTCCTAAAACACAAATCACATCTGACAGATGCACTGATGCAACTCAAAAGTCCCCTGATGCACAGGAAGTGACATAGTGGTCACATGACATAAGAGGGACAGGTAAAGTATTTAATACTTTTTGTTGTTGTTGAATATTCGAAGAGAAAAATCAATTTGATCGCCTCCTCATAAATGTGTCACTGGTAAGGACGGCCCTAACTTCGGGGCCCCTCACAGCTCAGGGGGGCCCCCCCATATTGCGCCACCCCTGTCCATGTCTCAGACTGTTGTGACATGACATCATCTAAACACACAGGGGGGAAAATAATGGAATTCCTGCTCATTGTAATTCCTCGGAGGCCTCGGCACAGAGCAGCAGCCTGCAGGCACATCGACTTGATAAGTAGGGGTTCTTCAGGATTCCAGCCGCTCTAATATGTACATTTAAGAGATTCAGTAAATTCCTCTTTTCATACCTGAGACATGGACGTCTGTCTCGTATGGTCTGTTGTTGCAAGTGGGCTCCCTCTCACAGAGCTGAGAGAAACTACTAGAATGTTACACTGGAGTCTGCATGGGCTCTTTCTACAGGGCCTCTGACTCCGCCCCTGTTTCCAAAGTCATGCTAACTGAATGGGGGTTAGGGACGAAAGCTGTGAATGGATGTTTGTCCATGTGCGTTTTTGGCTCTTTGGCTGTGTCAGAGGGGTCTGAGGAGTCATCTTGTGACCAGAAGGTTGTTGGTTTGATTCCAGCCATACCCATCCCACCGATGCTTCTTTCAAATCCATGCTGGAACGATCTAACAGGGTGAAATGCAATGCACCTTGATCTGATCTCAGATCAGAACCAGACCATGCAATGCAATGTTAACCCTGTGATACAATGGCTGGCGGTGTATTTTGCAGAATATGAGTATATATGGAATGAACCCCGCCCCCCACCACCATTCTTACTTGATTGACAGTCCATCCTCAAATTGTTTTGTACTGGTGATGTTTGGATTGAAAACAAATAGATTTCTACAAAAACAACCTTCTGTTCCCTTGTATTTACGTACACGTTAAAACGTCTGACCACAGCAGTTGCGCAACATGTTTGTTTGGAAAGTCCTGAAGGGAACAGAAACCACTCTGGGTGAAATACACACTTATGAAACTGACCTGGCACAGGTTGTCTGAGGATGACACAGACCGTGTGACATCATGTCACCACCCTCAGAGGCAGCGCAGGGGAGAAAGTGTCACTGCCCAGCGTTTGAACGCGACTCATGTAAAGGGACTTGTTCGGCAGAACAAAGGCGTCGGACCCTCTGAGGGAAAATGTCACTGAACCCGACAAAAAACCCTGTGATCGTCCATTCAAATGTTTATCTCAAAACAGCGGAGCCCTGAATATGGCGCATCCTTACAAATGTCACACACCGGTGTGTTTTCATCTCTAAATGGCAGCAGCTTGTGTGCGTCTCGCCTCCTCACCGGCCTCGTCATCGTGTTTGGGAGGACGGAGAAAGGACAATAAGGTCAACTGAGCTGTGTCCCAGGGGACAGATTCATATCTGAGGCTGTTTCGCCCTCAGCATCTGTAACGTGGTGTCTGAGCAGAGGAAACACTGAGGATCGTTCAGACTGTGGTTGTTGTGGTTGTTGTTGTTGTTGTTGTTGTTGTTGTTGTTGTTGTTGTTGTGTGAGTGCAGACACGGTGCAGCAGCTCAGTCCTAATCTGGGCCCTGCATGTGCTGCAATGGAGCGTGGGTAATGGATGATTCGGGGCCATGATGATGATGATGATGATGATGATGATGATGATGGAGCGCTGCACGGAGACGTGTTGATTCTCTCTGGTCTCCCTTTGACCTGCAGCCAATAAGCTGCTCTCCACCAGCCCTGCACCATCTGCCTCACATTCAAAACACACAAATATGTACACACACCAGCGCTGGGTCCTGTGTGTTGTGTAAACAGGCCTCAGATGTTTCTGCTCATTTTGAACCTTTTTGATTCATCCGCCTGAATAAATAGACTGTGATAATGTAGGAGGACATGACAATGGACACATCATAGATAAAACTTATAAGAAATATATACATATATATACTGTATATATATATATATATATATATATATATATACAATAAAACTCAATATCTCGTTGTAACAATTTACGATGTATCAGATTATAACCAAACAGATTATTGAAACAACCAGTTGAGTGTGTGACATTAGGTTGAGTCTGGGACGGACAACGTGCTGTAATTGGTGATAATGGATGATACTGTGATGTGTTTACAGCTCCTCGGGGACCAGTGGTGAAAATGGGATGAATTCTAAAAGAAAGAAAATGAAAAAATTAAAGTAAAAAAAACAAAACAATTACGCTCCCTAAGATGAGATAAATGCAACATGAGTGAATACAGTACGATTCCCTCTGTAAACACTGGTGAATATGAACACGCTCAGTGAGAACAGCAGGGCTTCCCTGGCCTCCATCACTGAGGACCCCCTCCAAAACATCTCACTGAGCTCTGACACCTCATGTAAATCAAATTCCAGGAATGACCCTGTCAAGTTCAGGCCTCGTCTTCCTGCTGCCCCCTGTCCCCTGACCCTGTACATGGACACGTCAGTGGTTCAGGCCCCTCGGTCTAAAAACAGGGGCCCGGCCCCGACACCACTCTCGTGCTGCCCCAGATTCCTCAGGGAATGGGATCTTTTTTGGATCTTTGGCAGAAGATGAAAGGAAGAGGAGGGTGGTGGGTTGATGTTGACGTTATTGGACACCACACCCCCACACACCCACACACACACCCACACCCACCCGCTCACACATCCTCTACTTGTCAGGTTAGGTCACAGGGGTCAAGCCTGTGACAGACCACAGCAGAGCAGCTGTACAGATAGATAGATAGATAGATAGATAGACAGATAGATAGATAGATAGATAGACAGATAGATAGATAGATAGATAGATAGATAGATACAAAAATGAAATATATAGATGTAAGAACATTTCAATTTAAATGACAAATACATTGATAGACAAAATAAAAACTAAGATTAAAGTGCATATAAACAAGAGTAAGGTCTAATGTCTAGTGTGGTGACTCTGCCCCCTCCTTTAAAAAAACAACGACATACACAATAATTATAGTATTTTCATTTTATTTGTAATGCAAATCTCGATGTACGGCAGACATGACATGATGATAATGAAAATAACAATAATAATAATAACATAGAATCAAAAGAACTTTCCTTTTGACGTAATTACTCTATCATTATTGATTGATATGTGTTTACTCTGAATCTGCTTGATTGGTTGCTCCAGTCTGGGCTCTCTGCCCCACACAGAGCTCCATGCCTCTACTGCCACCTAGCGATAAATTAGCTCACTGCAACATGGTGTGTGAGAGGGACGAGTCCTTGGAGGCCTGGTCATAATGAAAAGGGCAAACACCAACAAAATCAATAAGGCTTTTTTTTCAGTGGGCATGTGGAGGAGAGTGCTGGTCTTGTTGCCATGGTTACTGTCCAAGGAAACGACCCCGAGGGGCCCAATTAAACCAATCCACGCACCACGACGGTGAATGGAGGCAGACTGTGTGTCCAGTGGATGAGACACTTGTTCAGATGTGGCACGGGGAGGTTAAAGCAGAATGGCAGCGTCCTTTCCGCATGAGCGCCTCTGCAGCCTCGGCCTGCGTGGATCCAGACTCGAGTGTCCACGCAGGGACATATCAGAGCCTGAGCCGTGTCTCCACTCGTCACAGTGCGACAGATGACGGCAATTTTTAAATTTTTTTTTTTTTGATGCATATGCACGAGGCAAACACACGCAACATGACTTGGCGTGTGTCATGTTTGACATGCAGCTCCTGGTGCTGCAGCGACCCGGAGGAGCGCGTCCGCCTCCTCCGCTGCGGCGATGCGCAGCCGTGCCGCATGACTCACAGCGGCGCAAATGGCCACGGATGTAAACAGGGGGCGGGCGCAGGTAAGGCCTAACCTGCACGTGCTGGGCCAATGGCGCGCCGCGTCTCCCCCCAATCCCCCCGCTTCTCATTGGTCCGCCGCTGCGTCAATACTGCGTAAGCGTTTCCAGCAGGCGCAGCCTCGCGGAGAGAGGAGCAGCAGCAGCGGCGGCAGCAGCAGCAGCAGGAGGAGGAGGAGGAGGAGGAGAAAGATGATTAATCTGTCTAAGGGGGAATTTGTGTTGGAGATGAGCGCGCGCTGACACCCACCCGTGCGTAAAAAGGCAGAAGCGCCAGCGTCGGTTCCGGACGCGGGGATTCTGTTGTTGTCGTGGGGACGGAGCGCGTGGAATGGTGCCGATGCGCCGCCATAGCAGGTGGTGCTTGTGTAATCGTCCGGGGGTCTCGTCGCTCGCCGCCACCGCCGCCGCCGCCGCCTCCTGATCTGCGCGTCACCGTTTCAGCACCGGACAGCGACCTGGACCGAGGCGCGCGCGCGGAGGAGGACACGGAGGAGGGGATCCTGAGGCGGGGTGAGTCAGGGCCCACGACACACACACACACACACACACACACACACGCACACACACAATGACATGACCTGCAGTGGGATTATCACTGCCATGCATGTGCACATGTGTGTGTGTGTGTGTGTGTGTGTGTGTGTGTGTGTGTGTGTGTGTTTGTGTGTGCGTCTGCGTGCGTGCGTGCAGGTGATGCATTTGTTGATCATTTATTCTGTGTATGAGTGGTGGTTGGCACACCGGAGCGCACGGAGCCGATGGATGGAGCTGCACTTCACCAAATGCCCTTGAAAGTATCCAGGCTTCGCGTTGTGTGTGCGCGTGTGTGGGCGTGCGTGTGTTTGTGTGGGGGAGATGGAGAGAATGACAGAGAAGGAGAGAGAGGAAGAGAGAGAGAGAAATCTGTCTTTTCTGCTCCTCTCTCTCTCTCTCTCTCTCTCTCTCTCTCTCTCTCTCTCTCCCTCTCTCCCCCCTCTCTTCCTCCTCTACAGTCAGTCCGACCCTTGCTTTGCTCGGGGCAACGCGCAGATAGATGACTTCACTACATCAACAAGCACCGCGGTGTCCCGGACTAATATAGAAGCAGCAGGAGCGGCAGGAGCGGTAGCGGCCGCAGCGGCCGCAGTAGCGGCAGAAGCGTCAGAAGCGTCAGAAGCGTCAGAGGCAGCAAAGGCGACGCGCATCCACCCCCACCCCCTCGCCTCTCCCCCGCCCCCCTCCCCCTCCCTCCCTCTCTCTCTCTCTCTCTCTCTCTCTCTCTCTCTCTCTCTCTCTCTCTCTCTTCGCTGATCCCGTGCCTCAGTCCCGAAAGGCATCATGGGAAACCGTGGCATGGAGGAGCTGATCCCGCTGGTCAACAAGCTGCAGGATGCCTTCAGCTCCATCGGCCAGGCCTGCAACCTGGACCTGCCGCAGATCGCGGTGGTGGGCGGGCAGAGCGCGGGGAAGAGCTCGGTGCTGGAGAACTTCGTGGGCAGGTAAACAGTGACCACCACCGGAAATAGGATAATCCCCTGGCTGGTTAACCCAGGGGATGACATAAGAGGCCTAGTGTGCAAATGTCATGTGAGCAGAGTTCAGACCATCCCCCCCCCCCCCCCCCCCCCCCCCCCCCCCCCCCCCCCACACACACACACACACACTCTATGCTGGAGTGCAGTGTGTAGGCTTCAGAGACATCTAGTGGTGAAGTGGCATGGTGCAGTCCTCGCCTTAGCCCTTCCCTATAAGCCTTCAGTTATCATTCAAACAATTTTTGCTTTGCCTTTTCTAGGCCACCATACAAACATGGTGCTGCAACATAGTGCCCTTGGTACAGAGGACATGCTGCTGGTGTCAATGAGGTGATTCAATTCGATACATTTACTTAGTTGTCCATGTATATGAAGAACATGAAATTTCAACAAAAGCGTCAGTATAAATCTCATCTACTCAGTAGAAATGGAATAACGTGACCTAAATCGTACACACCGGACCTTTAAACCAGTGTTGTTGCACCTGCTCATGACCACACCTCCGGTTTATTTTTGCACACACAGCACATTTTCCTGCAGAAACTGTATCTGGGTGACATGATGCAGCACCATCAGTGAAGCCAGGCTCCCTCACACAGACTTATCCACTATTGTTTACAGTTTCCTGTCGTCACTTCAAAGTCAAGTGCTGCTGTTTGTGTGTGGGAACCACAAAATTACACACACACACACACACACACACACACACACACGCATCTCTGCATGGAGCCATTTTAAAATCCACCATGCACTTGCTACAATGTCACCTCCCACACACACACACACACATGCATATTCATCTCGCCCTGGATTTTTAGATCAGACACTTAAAACAAATAAATCATGAGACGCTGCATTTGAATGTAGATGTGTCTCTTTCAAAATAAGAGCAGAGCAAATTGCACAAACAGAAAGTGTGCTGGTTTCAGGCTTCCCGTGTTTATAGATTTATAGATTCCCCCGTGATGATAAAGACCTGCTGCCACAGTATGTTGTACATTTTCCTGCAATTACCCACAACTCGATAACATGTTGGCACGGCTCTGTAATCCTGTTCGATCCGCTTGCCTGAGCGCAGGTCGTCTAAAGGTGCAGTGTGTACGATTTAGGTGAAAATTCCATCGATGTTTTCATAATCCCCTGAATGGTTGTTTTCTCCGAATGAGCCATGTACTAAATTTACCTCAGCAGCAGGTTCTCACTATGGAGGCCTCCGTGTTGCACTGCCACGTAGCCAAGGGTATTCAGCTGCAATACGCGACGTCACCACAAGGTGTCGCTAAATCCAACCTCCTGCAACTGCATGGTTATACTGACAAATATTCCAAGTGATATTCATACGTGTCATAATAGCATGCACTGTACTGTACTGTACTGTACTGTAGTGGTAAAGGTCCTGCATATAGGCTGTTTAACCCAAAGCCATTCACATTACATCACACTCATGCAGGGCTTCTATATATAGCTCACTCTTTTTTTTTTGGTCACACTCTCATGGGGCTTGTTTTTTGTCTCCGCCAAGGTCACTTTGATATGTGGACTTGAGCCGAGTATCAAACCAGCGACCCACATACACGCAGAGAAAAATGGCCGGTTAAAGGGCCGTTCCGCGCGTTTTCACCGGCACCACTCGCTGCTGGAGAGCCGCATGTTGTTTTCTCTGGCACGGCCGTGAGACGATATCCCTGATGATGTCATCATGTCTGTCTCTATTTAAACTTGATGTGAATGATGGGGACATGTGACACGGGATGCGTTGACAGACTCTTGTTGCATGGTGAAGAGTGTATAGGAGCAGAAAGTGCACTTCGGACACACATGCACGGGTCCACCAGATGGATGCATTGATTTCTGGTCCGTTTAACTGTCACTGAGAGTGGGAACGCTGAGAAACGGTCCATCTGTCCAGCTCCGGCTCTGCTCTCACAGCGCTGAATGGACAAATGGTGGATTTTTAAACTAGAGGGACCTCCAGGGGTCGATACGTCGTAATCAGGCTGCTTTGATCAGACCTGTGGCACAGGAGGCCGGAGCGATTCCGGGAGTGTGCAAGCCTCAGGAAACTGTGGAGTCATCGTTTTTTTATTTGATTGTAAATGACATCCACGGTGCCTCGGTTCATTTTTGACCTGTTGTGCCCCACGTCACATTGCTCTGAGCCGACATGCAGCAGCAGGGCCGCTGTGTTTCAAAATGGCCTCTGTTCCACTTAGAATGCGTTGAGGCTCACGGCCTCGCCACGAATGAATGACGGCGAAGGCCTCAGTGTGGAGTGTAATTATGAGACATTTGCCCCTCAAGTGTAATTACGGTATATGCGTTATCGTCCTCTGCTCTCTGACAAATGTTGGTGTTGGCTGTGATTTGATGCGCAGCGTTCTGATTGGTTCTCTCTCCCCAGGGACTTTCTGCCCCGTGGATCTGGTATTGTCACCCGCAGGCCTCTGGTTCTGCAGCTTATCAGCGCCACTGCAGGTGGGTGCTCGCACATTTGCACACCCCCACACACACACCCACACACACACACACACACGCACGCACACACACACACACACACACACAATGCAGCCACCCACTTCTTTCGTTTGAAAATGCCACTGTTTTATTCCTCTGGCTTTGTTTTCACCACCACTGATCTCAGCTGCACGTTCCGCTTTTTTCAGAATGGGCTGAGTTCCTCCACTGCAAAGGGAAGAAGTTCACGGACTTCGACGAGGTCCGTAAGGAGATCGAGGACGAGACGGATCGGGTCACGGGGGCCAACAAAGGAATTTCCCCCGTCCCCATCAACCTGAGGGTTTACTCCCCACACGGTGAGAACACAACCGATCTGTTGCGCATGAAACGCTGGGCGAGAGATGGAGTTCTGTTTCCAGGTCATAGCCAGGTTCAACTCAGTGTGATATTCACATGAGAGCTGCACACGTGGTTAATTCTGCATCAAGGCCGAGGTTTAAGGATTGAGTTCGTAGCAGAATGTCATTGAATAGGGCCTTTTGGTGTTTGCGTTTTTTAAAATTCAGATTCATTTCAAAAATATTCCACACACCTGGTTACCTGGCATTTATGCCAGCTGTCTTTTAACTGAGGGTTCGCAGACGCTGAGCCGAGCGGTCAGCGCCCCACAGGGTACACAAGGTTGAGACTAGCTAGTCGGCAACTTACTATCAATTTAGTAATAATCATCAAGCAGCTTGAACAACCATGATTGTAGCTGCAGTGTATTTGTTGCTGGTGTTTTAATATGTATATAATGTACGACTATGAGCAGGCAGTCCTCATTGGATGTATATGACCCAAAGTCAAGCTTGTTTGGGATTATTGAAAAAAAAAATAAAAAAAGGCCAGGAATGACGGAGACCCCATTCAAGCAACAACAGATAAAAAAAAAAAATAGATATTTGGTTGTGACGCCACATTTCCCTCCGACTCTGCAGTGCTGAACCTGACCCTCATCGATCTCCCGGGGATCACCAAGGTGCCAGTCGGAGACCAGCCGGCCGACATCGAGCAGCAGATCAGGGACATGATCATGCAGTTCATCACCAGAGAGAGCTGCCTGATCCTGGCCGTCACCCCGGCCAACACTGACCTGGCCAACTCCGACGCCCTGAAACTGGCCAAGGACGTGGACCCCCAGGGTAAGGAGGGAAAGAGAGAGTGGGGGAGACGGGGGTGGGGGGAGGTGGGGGTGGGAGATGTAAAGAGGTTTGGCCGTGTGGTGCGGACTTGCGCTGCCCCTCCGGAAGACGCCAAAATCTGTGTGAGCTGCAGGGACGGTGCTCTGTGTCTGACCTTGTGCGCTGACCTTTCTGAATGTAGAAACAGAGTTTCCCCTCAGGGACTGATCGAGTGTCGCATTATTATTAGATACGAGGGGCTGAGGACGAGGGCGACGTGCATCTGGAGCTGGAAGCGGAAAGCAGAGATTGAAAGAGGAACATGGGAGAGAAGTGGAACAATGAGAGTGTGTGAGGAAGGAATCCACTTAATGTAATGGATTTTTTTAGCATAAGGCCGGAGACGAGGACACAGGACCGGCCGGTGGGGGGCGGGGCAGGGGGGGGGGGGGGAAATAGCAAAAGAAGTGTGGGGGGGGGGGGGGGGGGGGGGGGGGGGGCAAAGTCACCTTGAGGGAGGGAAGGAGGTGTTACATCAGACAGGCAGAGGGAGATGGAGGAATACAAGATGGAAGAGAGGAAGGATGCGAAAGGGCAGAGATGCTCGGAGAGGATGACGCGGCAGAGGCGGAGTTCTTCAGCTCGGGGGGTGGGGGTGGAGTGGGGGGGGCGTGGGGGGGGGAGCTGGATGCAGGAGGGTTGTGTTGCATCAAGTTACATGAAACAGTGGAGCGGGGTGATTTGTAGGGGGGGGGGGGGGGGGGGGGGGGGGGGGGGGGGGGGGGGGGGGGGGGGGGGGGGGGAGCTGGATGCAGGAGGGTTGTGTTGCATCAAGTTACATGAAACAGTGGAGCGGGGTGATTTGTCATGGTCACATGACATCGTGGAGTCCGGGAGAAATGTGCCGCTATCTGGGACTGCAGACAACCACAGTATGTGTAGTTTACCAGAGAGTAGGAGTCGTATTCTGCTTGTTCCAGGTGTTTGTGTCGGCCCCCCCCCCCCCCCCCCCGGGGGGCGCCCCCCCCCCCCCCCCAGGTTCTGCACCACAGGGGGTGCTCTTTATCACAGAAACACCTCAGGTCTGCTTTTCATTCTGCTCCCACACAGAGCTGACGTCACTGTGACTGGTCAGAGTCTGTTCCTTACGGCAGCTGGGAGCCACTGACCAATCACAGCAGAGGTTTTTATACGAGGGCGGGGCCAATTGTTGTGACTCTATTCAAAACAAATGGTATAAGAATGTGTGTAATTGCTGTCCCCTAAAGGTGCAGTGTGTAAGATTTGGGTCATTTGTGTCACTTCTATTGAGAGGAAAACAATATTACAGCACCTTTACAAACTAACTAACACTTTCATAAGCACCTACATGTATGTTTGTTCCCATTAGCCTTAAATGAGCCCATTAGTGTATATTTACATTAGGAGCGGGTCCTCTCTATGGGGGCCGCCATGTTTTTACAGTAGCCCAGATTCTATGAAACTTCACCACTGGATGTCACCAAATCTTACACACTGCACCTTTGACGGATATTAGATGTTTATCATATGTGGCTGTGAGTGTTTCTCTTTGACATTAACAATGTGCATTGTGATGCGTCATATTACATAGAACCAAACTCTTTCAATAGAATATGACAATGCTGTAAAAGAGAAGATTCAAATCCCACAAGTCATTTTCAAATGTGCTCATTCGTTGATTTCCTGCCCCCCTCTCCAGGAATGCGGACCATCGGAGTGATCACCAAACTGGATCTGATGGACGAGGGCACGGACGCCCGCGACGTGTTGGAAAACAAGCTGCTGCCACTGAGGAGAGGTGCGTTTGTCTCACTCTTCACCTTTCTCTTCGTCACCCAACACTTTAAAAAAAGCAGCATGAACTCAGTCTCTCCGGTCTCTGCCCGTCCCGTCGCTCAGGTTACCTGGGCGTGGTGAACCGCAGTCAGAAGGACATCGATGGGAAGAAGGACATCAAAGCGGCGTTGGAAGCCGAGAGGAAGTTCTTCCTGTCCCACCCGTCCTACCGGCACATGGCTGACAAGATGGGCACCCCCCGCCTGCAGAAGACCCTCAACCAGGTGACCGTGGATCCGCTCTGGCGTGCGCGCAGCACTCTGCATAATTAATAAGGGGGCGGCCTACTTTTCCCCAGTTGCTTCCATTCCACTGCACATGAGTGTGGGTGACGTGAGAACATCAGTAGGTGGGAAAGGCTCATTCTCGTTCAGCCGCTAATCGTTGCTAATTTGCCTCAGTCAGGCTTTGTTATGATGACGCCTCCTCTCAGATTGCGGGGAATCGTGCAGCACAGTGCTTTTTTCAAAGTTTGTATTAACATTACCAAACAGATTGGTGTGACCCCCCCCCCCCCCCCCCCCCCCCCCCCCCCCCCCATTGGTGTGACCCCCCCCCCCCCCCCCCCGCCCGCCCCCTGCCCCACCCTGTGTGGTTATAATATGTTTTATCTCTCGCCGGCCTTTGTGTTTCCATAGCAACTGACCAACCACATCCGGGACACGCTGCCAGCTTTCCGCAGCAAGCTGCAGTCCCAGCTGTTGGCCCTGGACAAGGAGGCGGAGGAATACCGCGGATACCGACCTGATGATCCCTCTCGTAAAACCAAGCAGCTGCTGCAGTCAGTACCCCTCCGATTTTCCCACAGCCCGACCGTTCACACCAGATTTAGTTCGCAGATAATGCGGGATTCTTTCCATCTGACTGAAAGGTGGAGTCCGTAATTGGTTCCCAACACATCTTAAAGGTTGAATTCCTCCTCGCATCCCAATAGACAATAAATAGGTTTGTTTGTAGGCTTTGCGATATCGTAATAAACTCCGAATCCAAGCAATTTGATTGGCTGTTGCACCTGAAAGCCCCCCCCCCCCCCATGTGCATTCAGCATGTAACTGGAGTCTTCACAACAACCTTGGCACATGCCTCTAAGGCAGCAACAGTCGATAGTGTTTAGCACGTTATCGAGTCATGGAGGATGTAGTTGATATCAGCGGTGCTGTCCTCCCACCGCTGTCTCCCCCACTCAGCTTTGAACCGCCGTTTAGACTCTACACATTCACGAGTGGGATGTATCAGCTGCAGTTTGTTTCAAATGTTAACCTGTGCACCCCGGCTTCTCCAGAGTGATGGACTCCGCCTTTAGTTTGCCCCCTCCTCACTTGTTTGTACCTGAGCTATCGGAAGTGAATGTGGAACTTCAGGGAGGCTGTTTGTGCTTGTTGTGTGGCAGGATGGTGCAGCAGTTCTCCGTGGACTTTGAGAAGAGGATCGAGGGCTCAGGGGACCAGGTGGACACGGTGGAGCTGTCAGGCGGAGCCAAAATCAACCGCATCTTCCACGAGCGTTTCCCCTTTGAACTGGTCAAGGTGATGAATTGCACATAAAAGGCGATGACACTTCAAAAACCACAAGTCACCCTTTTTTTTAATTCAGAGCTACAGGGTGGATTGAGAGGCCTGCCCCTGAGCGACATCCCCCCGTATTAGTCAAATATAGATATTGATATCAGCACCAAATGTCCATTTGCACTCTCTCACTCCTCATCACTGTATATTACCATTGTCTCTGTGGCTGGACATGTGGTCATCTGACGGCTCACGTGCGCTGACTGCCTTTCTCTCTGTGTCCCCTCAGATGGAGTGTGACGAGAAGGAAATGCGCCGCGAGATCAGTTACGCCATTAAGAACATTCATGGGATCAGGTTAGTCGGTGCTGAGCTCGGCCGCATGTTATCATGAGAACTGAGTGGTCGCAGAGGCTCCCTGGATCCACTGGTGTGGTGAGCGGCGTAAGAGGAAAACAAAAACACAAATACAGATGGCTGAATTTGGTTCGCCCACGGGGCCCCAGGAAAAAAACACTCGGTTTGGTCTGGATGTGGATTTATGATGGTGGGAGGAGCCTGTTTTGTGTCTCTCCTCTCCATGTGTTTCTATATTGATTCTGCTGCGGTGAGCCAGAGTAACCCCAACACGCTGCCACCCAAGAGAGGGAGAGGCTGACATTTCAAGAAAGGCCACGTTTTTAGTCCGAATTTCTCCACAAAAACAATAACAAGTCTATAACGGCTATTTATGGCGACGAGGATCAAACGCAGAGACGGTGATGGCACCAAAGTACAGTGTAGCTTCACCCTAGACTCACCTTTGACCTCCTGCTGCTGTGTCTCAGGACCGGCCTCTTCACCCCCGACATGGCCTTCGAGGCCATAGTGAAGAAGCAGGTGATAAAGCTGAAGGGCCCCTGCATCAAGTGTGTGGACATGGTCATTCAGGAGCTGATCAACACTGTGCGCCAGTGCTCCAACAAGGTGAGGGGATGAGGTTCTGACTGTGTGTCGTCCCTCCTTTGATCTCCCTGTCATTTTCATGCAGAATGAGTGATCTGCTGTATGTGTGTGTGTGTGTGTGTGTGTGTGTGTGTGTGTGTGTGTGTGTGTTATAGCTGGAGTGTTTCCCGATGCTGCGCGAAGAGACCGAGAGAATCGTCACCGCTCACATCCGAGACAGAGAGAGTCGCGCCAAGGACCAGGTGATGATCCTGGGCTTTGAATTATTGTCTTCACATCTTATCCATGTGAAGTGTGTGTTTGTTTACATGGTTGCGTCGTGTGCGTAGCCCACTGTAACAAAGCCAACTTCGGTGGCCACTGGCCGGGTCATATACGGTATGTCTGTCAGTAGCTTTGTGGGAATGATAAAGAAGGTACAAAATAGTGCCACACTTCATATTTGTTCAAATAAGGAACTAAATAAAGCTGATCAAAGAAAATGAGCTGGAACTATTTTAAAGATTGAAATTAGATTTAAAAGAAAAAGATGATGATGATTATCAGTAATTTTATTTCCAGAACATATTTTTTTTATAAGATAGATGAAGCAGATCGTTCGCACAGCAAAGGCAATGAACGTTTAATATCTTATTTAAAGGTACAGTTTGGAGGTTTTGGTGACGATAATATTTCATATCTGCCAACAGAATAATACTTTTTTCAGCCAATGTGCATCTTTAAGATACGATTAGATAAGATAGAATAAGATAAGCATTTATTTGTCCCACTATGGAGACATTTGTAGCACAAAAATATATATAAAAGTATTATAGAATGAAGTGTAATAAAGAAAATGGTCACATGACACACTGCTGCTCTGATAATTAGCCACATTCTCATCACACTGTGTGTGTGTGTGTGTGTGTGTGTGTGTCCGTGCGTTGTTTCAGGTTCTGCTGTTAATTGACGTCCAGCTCTCGTACATCAACACAAACCATGAGGACTTCATCGGCTTTGCAAAGTAAAGACTCTTCATCTGTTCCCTCGGCTCCGCCGCTATAAATGATTTATTATTGAACACGTCAGGCTGATGTGGAGAAACCTTTAAAAGATGTCCTTGTCGCCATGTCATGTCCCTCTCCTCCCCTCCCCTCCCCTCCCTTCCTTCCTTCCTTCCTGTTAACCTTGCTCTCCGTGTTGTCCCTTCTCACCCGACACCTCCGCTCGGCTCTTCCTTCACCGCAGTGCGCAGCAGAGGAGCAGTCAGACTAATAAGAGCCAGAGTTCAGCAGGAAATCAGGTGAGCTTTTTTCTTCTTCCTTGTCTGGTGTCTCACACACTAATAGAGGGGCACGGGGTCAAGGGAGAGAACACACACACACACACACGCGCACACACACGATGACAGGGCAGCTGCTGCAGAGAGAACACAAAGACAGAGATGCTGAAATGAGAGAGAGCCCATCACATCTCTCTCATTTCAGTTCATTCTCTCCCCTGCACAGAATTAAATGTTTATTTAGCCTTAAATGTTAAGTTTTATGTTAATTTCAGTTTGAGTCATTGCATGTTGAACTATGTGTTAAAGGTGCAGTGTGTAAGAGTTTGGTCATTTTTGCCACTTCTAAAAATATTACAATACAATGGCATACTGACATTTTCGCGACTTTATAGTAACGCAAATGTTTTGTTTTTTCAATTACCCGAAAATGAGCCCATGAATGTACGTTTACATGAGGAGGGGGTCCTCTCTACGGGGGCCGCCATGTTTTTACAGAGGTAAAAGTGGACGTTCTGAGCATTTTTTGCATTTTAATGACAATTGAAGTCTACCATCGGTTCTCCTGCAGCCTCAGAAGGGCGAGGATGAGGTGATGGATACAACATGCGACTTCGCATCGTGATGCCACCAAATCGGACACACTGCACCTTTAATGGGGGGGATCAGTTTTGTTTTTGTTTTACGATTTCGTCGCCTCAGTAAAAGAATCACGTTGGGTTGTGTTACTTGATGCCACCCTCATCACTGGTGTTATTGTTGAGACATCTCCCTTTGTTTGAACCCCGCCCCCTCCTCCCCTCCCCCCCACACACCCCCCCCCCCCCCCCCCCCACCCCCAACCCCTGTGTCATCAAGGTGCCACTTTGCATTTCATCCCCCATCCCTTAGTGAGAATCTCAGCTAGCCCTCTTATGGGCGTCTGTGGTGAGTATCACTCAGTGTGTGGGTTTATTTTTGCAATGTGTCATTCTCTGCCTGCAGTAACACTTCTGCCCATCGTGTGGTGCTCTACTGCACTGCCTCTCCCTCTCGCTCTGTCTTTGTAAAAAAAAAAAGATGATGTCATTCCCTTCGCTTTCCACTCTGACAGGTCGAGAATAGCAAATTGGCTGCGTGTAGGCTCCGGCTGGGCAGAGGCATCATTGTCTTTACATTGCACCAGAACAGAAGCCATTTTTAATGCCGCAGGGCGTCTAAACCCCCCGCATTCCTTCCTGTTGCAGGCCTCCTCTCCTCCCGCATCAGGCCTGATTGTAAGAGTTTACTCTCTAACCATTTACTCGCTAACACCAACCCCCTCCCCCCCCTCCCCCCGCTCCCCCCCGCTCCCCCCACCCTCCGAAGCTTGCTGACTACCAGGGGTTGCCAACTGCACAAACACCAATGGGAATTCTCTTGGTTTTGGCTGCTGTAACATCAGCTCCACTCCACGATCAAATTGAAAACTCTTGTCAGGGCTCCAGCTTTGGTTTGTGTCCATGACAGAGAGGCTTTGTACCGCTGTGGGTTTGTAACCTCCTTAGTGAGTCTTAGGCAGTGCAAGACTGACAGTAATCTAACCTAATAATCACCTGGCACTTTGCCCGCAGGCCTGTTTGCACAGGGCTTGCAGGGTTAATACACCTAACATAGACGACTCACACACACACACACACACACACACACACACACACACACATGCTTCATTGTGTGCTCGTTCACGATTGTCACTTTAACAACAAGCTAACACGGCTCTTTGCATGTGGCGATGTGAACACACACTCCCCGAGCGAGTCACACACACGCACACACGCACACACCTCTAACCTGACCGGACACACATCTGACTGTGACCGCCGCGTCGACGATGTGCACAGATTAGACTCAGTGTGTTGACACAGAGACGGGTGAGTCGTTCTTTCACATGCAGAATCTCCAAGCTCCTCTGGGTCCAATTGTTTCCTCTTCATCGTCTTTGCTCACGAATGAATCAGAGCTGCTGCTGACGCTCCTGACGCTCTGACCCACCGCCACCCCCCCCCCCCGCCCCCCCGCGCAGGTCATCCGTAAAGGCTGGTTGACCATCAACAACATTAGCATCATGAAGGGAGGAGCCAAGGAGTACTGGTTTGTGCTGACTGCCGAGAGTCTCTCCTGGTTCAAGGATGATGAGGTGAGTCCGAATTGTCCATGTTTTTTTTATATTTGGTTAACTGATGTATTTGAATGTGGGCTGAAAAAGGACTCACTTGACTCTGTGGGACTTCGAGTGCAATCCTTCGCTGCTTTTGCACCCACACACATACGGAATAAATGTTGCCTGCACTGAATGTCCATCCATGAAACATATGTACATATAAAGTACAAATATTTATGTCAAGAAACCCAAGTGAAATCAGAGAAATCTCACAGACTGACATATACATATAAAGCCCATATGTACGTACATGTGCGCTGCACATGTTGACATACAGGTAACATATGAATGCAGTAATAAGTACCATATTATACTCTTTCGGTGTTTCATACATACATTTATGTAGATTTCCTTCCTTGTAATAATAATAATGATAGTAATAACAATGACACAAGTGATAGCAACAGCAATAATAATAATAATAATAATAATGATAACAATTATAATAACTTTAGTATGCATCCCTTTAGGTACACTCCCAATATCGGGACGTATCCATCATATATTTTTGCATCGGTGGCTGCAACAAACTTTATTGATATGAACAAACGACACAGATCTCACTGATGTGAATCACCGTTGAAAACGCCATCATTTTATTGCCATCATTAAACCATATAATAGGTAACACAGACCGCCGTTGGCACTCCAGTTTGGTAAGAAAACACGGGGTCCGGACCCCTGAGTGACGCTGTGCGGCAGCTGGTTGGTCCTGGTGGCTGTGGGGTGTCGGTGGGCTGATGTGTGTCTGCCTGTCTGTGCCTGCTGTACAGGTTGGAGGATATTCTGCACAGCAAGTGTAGATAGGCAGACACACTGCAGCTCCTCCAGCCTCTCGCTGCTGCTGCTGCTGCTGCTGCTGCTGCTGCTCTGTTTGTTTACATCAGTGCGCCAGAGACACACACACACACACACACACACACAGAGGAGAATAGTGCAGTTAGATGGACGTGAAGACGTGGTTACACTCTGGAACCAGTTAGTGCTGCTGAGTGCATCATCCCCATGATGGAGCGGTTTGCTGTGATTACTCACGTAAAGAATGCTGCCACCCTTCTTTCCATTCATCTCTCCCTTTGTGTCTGCTCTCCCTCTCTCTCTCTCTCTCTCTCTCTCTCTCTCTCTCTCTCTCTCTCTCCCTCCCTCTCCCTCCACCTCCTTCCACCGAGCGTTCCACTTCTTCCCATGCAGCAGATCTGGAAGCGTCCCAGTCGCGACCAAATGTTTCGCTCGCAGACACCCAAAAATATATGAAAGCACCGGGGCCCTCAGACGGCACATGCACGGGGCCGTGCAGCTCCACACACACATTGTCATCTGATACCTTAGTGCGGTGATGTAGGAAATTATAGACTCCGCTGGCTTTGCCTTGTATATTTCTGTTTTACACTCCGTGAACTTTTCTTGTCATGCGCGCGTGCGGGTGCACAATGCGCCGACGCGCGCGCACACACACACACACACACGGGTCCGTGCACGCGCCCTCCTCCCTCTCTTGGTGCGGTTGGCAGTTGCTTTGGAACTGCTCACATTCTTGGCAGAGAAATCCTCCGTTTTTTAATCCAAACATCGGCCTCCAGTGTTTCAGAGGAGAGAAACCTTTCTATTAAATATCAATTACCCCCCCCCCACACACACACACACACACACCACCCCACCTCAGCCCAGCCCCCCCTTCCCCTCTTCTTCTCCCCCGCCCCCCCCCCCCCTCTGCCTTCCCTCCAGCTTCATTTCCAGATATCACCGATGTCCTCTCCTCTCCGTCTGCACAAACACAGTCACTTCTGAACGTAAAGCATCATCTCATTCCTCCCGTTTCCTGTTTGGATGCATTTTCTCTCACCATCTGCGAAAAACACCTCGGCGCAGTTATCTGACACCACGGCAGATCCCGCTGCTCATCAGTGTCCTCTGCCTCACGGCTTCCCACTCCTTCTTGGCCACCCACTGGAATAACTTCACTGGAGGTGTCTGACTGTATTTTCAAACTGCGCCTGATTGATTGGCCCTTCGTTCCTTTGGCCCGTGTTTGATGCTTTGCAGCCACAGTGGCTCCTCCCCCTTCCCGTGGACCACATCTTCATCAGACTGGGCTGCAGCAGCTTGCCTGCACACTCGCTCATTCATGCTATAAATTATCAGCTATTTCTGTGGGGGGGGTGGGGGGGATGGGGGGATGGGGATGGGGGGGGGGCGAGGGTTTTCGCCGCCGCTGCACAAAATTCTTTTTCCCTTTTCTTTTTCCTTTTTTTTTTTTTTTCTTTTTTTTTTTTTTAACTCAAATCAAATCTGTGGGTTATTGTTGCACATTTGTGATTCAAGTTTATTCGCAACAGGAGTGGAAAGGAAGTGGGTGAGTGTTAGAATGCACAATACAGATGAACACGGGTCAAATACAGGTTGTAAAGTAGCAGGAGACGAGGAGGACGAGGACGAGGAGGAGGAGGAAGAAGCAGCAACAGATGCAATAAAAACACACATGGACAGAGAGAGAGAGAGAGAGAGAGAGAGAGACAGGGAGAGGGACACAGAGGGACAGACTGACAGAGGAGGGTCCGTGCCCAGTCTAACCAATGTGCAGACTACTGTACACCAGTATGACAATGAACAGGTAGTCTGAACACTGGGTGGACGGAGCCGGAGCGAAGGTATCAGGCCTTGTGCGCTGCCATTCCAGATGCTGGCGTCTCCGGCGTCCCGCTCGCGTCTCTCTCTCTCTCTCTCTCGCTCTCTGTCTCTGTCTCTCCCTCTCTCTCCCTCTGTCTCTCTGTCCGTCTTGGGCAGCCAGGTTCTCTCCCCTCCGAAAAACGCGCATAAAACGGCCTCATCCCGGCGTCGGCCGCTCTCCCCCGGTGCGATTCGCCTTGCGCGTCCCTCGGCCTTGTTTGTTTGTTTGTTTGTTTGTTTGTGTTGCCGGACGCCTGGGCGCGGGGTCCCCTCGCGGTCCGATCCGGTCACGCCGGCCATGAAGAGTATCCAGCCTTGACGTGGCACATTCGCTCAGACGACCGGGACAGACTGGCTGCACGTTCAGGGAGGGGATATTACAAAAAAGAGGGAAAGAGGGAGACGGAGGGGGGGGAGCGAGCGAGTGAGTGAGGAAGAGAGAGGAAGAGGGAGGGGACCTGTGTGACCATATATGGGCGGTAGTGACCCCTTGGGGAATACGACTCCGAAGGGTGTGCAGAGTTTTCGCCCGTCTCGTCTTCTTCTTCGTCTTCTTCTTCTCCTTCGTCTCCATCCTCATGGGCTTTATGTCTTACCTGCGATCGTCCACGTTTCCGCGGGGACACGCCAGACGTGGGACTTCCTCCGGCGAGGCTTTTTCGCAAAATCCACTTTTGCCGCTCTCCTCCTCCTCCTCCTCCTCCTCCTCCGCGGTCTGGCCTCCTCCTCCGGCCGCCGTCTCTTTAACTTCTCCCTCCTTCTCCTGCGTCTCTGTGTGCCGCTAAGCACTACCAGATGTTGAGTTTTAACGCCAGGCTGTCATTTAATCTCCCTCTCTCTCTCTCTCTCTCTCTCTCTCTCTCTCTCTCTCTCTCTCTCTCTTTCAGGAAATGATGAAATGATTAAAAAAAAAAAAAAAAAAAAATTCAGGCAGGAAGTGGGCCCCTCTGGAATGGAAAGAAAAAATATTGAAAAAATATAGAGGGGGAGGGATAAAAGAAAAAAGAAAGAAAGAGAGAGTTAAGAAAGATGGAGGCGAGGATGGACTGTGAAGAAGGGAGGCGCGGGGCTTCGAGGGGCCTGAGCATCCGTCACAGGTCGCCCTGTGCGTCTGTCCGGGCCCGAACCTCAGCGGCTTTATCATTAAAGCTGCGCATTAACATGAAACCCCCCCGAGCTTCTTAATAATCTGCATTATTCTCCGTCTTCACCACAACCACGGTCTCTCCTCCGCCTTCAGCCTCCACCAGGAACGACTGTGTCCTGACCCACTCCGTAATGACTTCCACATGTGCTCTGCCTCTGCCTTTTTCTTTCTCTGTTTCTGCTTTAACTCCCCCCCACCCCCCTTCTACCTCCCCCTCTCCCCACT
>JAFBJT010017091.1:0-18358 GCA_016785325.1 Chascanopsetta lugubris | reverse complement strand
TGGTAGCTAAAGGTTCTACCACCTGCTCTACTTTTATTAATTCTGGGAACAACCAGTAGGCCTGAATTTAGAGAGCGGAGTGATCTATTTGGATGGTAGGGAGTGATAAGTTCTCTAATGTAAGATGGGGCTTGATTATTTTGGGCCTTGTAAGAAAGAAGTAGGATTTTAAAATCTATTCTACTTTTTACTGGGAGTCAGTGTAAATAGTTACAGTAATACAGCCTAGAAGATATAAAGGCATGGATTAGTATACTACTATAATAGGCTGTCTAACACAACTGGTGGGTCGCGACCCATTTTCAGTTAGTCACGAGCATTTGGGGAAGAAAAGTTCAGAAAAAAATAGAAATCCTGTACTTAAAAAAGAATCGTATGCATCGGAGTGCTGTCTACTCACACTCCTTAACAGTAGGTGGTGATGATGCCCACTTGCAATTTCACAGACAGAAGAAAACCAGCAAAGTTGGTTTGCATATTCTAATAGACAAAAGTTCAACACCGACTACATGACATATGTATTTTCTTTCATTGAGGACAAAAGAGGGCAAAAATGTTAAAGTGATCAACTTAAGAAGTGAATGAAACATGCTTAAACAATGTATAGTACAAACTTGAGTTTTGGTCTCAATCAAACTGTACGGGGGGTGACATTTTTTCGAACATACTTATTTCTATTTTATCATTCATATTTTACATTTGAAATATGCATATTTTAGGGTGTGGCCTCTTGATTGACTGCTTGGCAGACCTGGTATGTACTGTGGGAGACACGAGGGCACCATGGGCCCACCCACAGTTCCATGTGTGTTCCTCCTCTCTGCCCGTTTTTGAATGAACCGGGAAGAAGGAATTAAGATTCTGTAAGATGGCAACAAGGGACTTGCCCACAATTTGCTTCAAATACACTCAGAAACCAACGGGTGACATCATGTCATGTTATGTCCATCTTTATGTACAGTCTATGGTTCAAACAGCACCACCTTTTCATAAAATACATTCCAGAAGTTTAAATCTTTTCTGAATTTGGGCCATTAGTGGGTGATGGTGGGTCCTGAACCCTGACTAGTTGAGAACCACTGCATTACTAGAAATGTACTCAAATATACATCTCTCAGCCTGTTTCCGTTATGTCCCTGTACCATCAATTATGTGCATTAGAATGTATTGTGTTGTTGACATGAATAGAATTATATATTTTGGGATTGTTCCTGCAGACTTTCTCCAGTGCAGACTGTGGTGTCACCAAGCTGTGTTTCAGTCAGCCTCCAGACTGTGACCCTGCAGTCAGGGCTGACTGTTACTTCATGTCAGCTATGAGGTCGTCTCCGACTGATGCAGTGACCCGATATGAGATGACGGGTTTTTCCGATGGATACATCTCCATTGGATTCTCAGATGATCGGATTATGGTAATTTCACAACACCAAATCTATGAAATGTTTATGAAAGGCTCATGATATCCTTGATTTTGATTACATTTACTGTGTGTGCATGGCAGCAATGTGTGCACTGCTACCTACTTACAATTAATGATAATTGTTATTTCAGTTTATTGAATTTTTAAATCATAACCTAAGTTATCTCAACATGCATGTAGGATCAAGGGGTAACCTCCGGTGCAGACGGATGAAGCACAATAGGAAGTGAAAAAGCTTCAGTTCATAGGATGGCTAATGGGCGCAGACTCCAAAAGGGAGTAAATCCCCATAGACTCCCATGTTAAAATGATCAACTTCAGAGATGAATGAAACATGTTTAAAGTCTTGTACAAACTTCAGTTTTGGTTTCAATCAGTCACAGTCCCATGACAACTGTAGGGTGAGTAAATTATTTTCAAACTCACTTTTTTTTAATTGACGTTTAAAATGATGCACAATTAAGGGTATGGCCTCTTGACTGACACCTGGGGCAGCGCCATGAGCCCACCCACAGCTCTGTGTGTGTTCCACCTCTTCACCCGATCTACCGTCCATGTTTAGGATCAAAACCTAAACAGGCTCCACACTGAACAAGTAATTACAGGGCCAGTATGTCTGTCCTGGGAGTCAATCCCTCACCTTTGACTCTCCCTTAGGTTTCTACCTTTTCTTTTTTCCCTGATAAAAAGCATTTGTCTAGTGTCTCACCAAATCATGTGGCAGTCAATATACTGATCAAACCCTTTAAGGATTTTGTCAAGTGAACAGTGGTTAAGATCACCCATAATAAATTTGGGGGCATCTGGAGAAATTTCTTCTGATCTGTTCAAGGTGTTCTTGACATCCCCAGTTGACATTTTTTCCCTGGTAGTTTTTCCTTACCCTTGCTGAGGGTCGAAGGACAGAGGATGTTACCCGCCCTGTGAAGCCGTGTGAGACAAACTGATTCATGAATTCGGGTTATATCAATAAAAATTGGATTTGAATTTGACTTGAGCATTGCAGATACGGATACTTTTTACTTGGAAAAGCAGCTTATCTACTTGTAGCCCACATTTACAAAAGGTTTGTCTCACAGGGCTTCACAGGGTGGGTAACATCCTCTGTCCATAGACTCTCAGCAAGGGTAAGGAAAAACTACCGGGGGCAAAAACACTTTTAACAGGGGAAAAAAAAGAAAAAGTAAAAACCTTAGGGAGAGTCACAAGTGAGGGAGCCACACCAAGGACGGACAGACATGCAATAAATGTTACATAGACTGTTCAATAACTATACCAATACATACATTATAAATGTAATGATTAAATGTTTAACCAACAGTAGCAAAGCTGAAAAAACAGTTGAAAATCATTTAAGATAGTGCATGTGGTTTTCTGAGTTAAATGTAGTAGGGGGGGACATAGGGTTTGTGGCAGGGGTGAGAATTTGAGGGCAAGAGTGCTCAGTCTATGTGTTCATTCTAAGTGTATGATGGAAACTTCCCCCCAGCAGTCTGAGCCTATAGCAGCTTAGTGTGGACTATTCGACTCAGGTCTCCCCTGACCTAGTTTTGATTATAGGCTATGTCAAAAGGTAGGTTTTGAGTCTCACCTTAAAGGTAGAGACAGAATCCGACTCCCAAACTGAAAGTTGGAGCTGGTTCCACAGGAGAGGAGCTTGGTAGGTAAAGGTTCTACCACCTGTTCTACCTTTATTCATTTTGGGAACAACCAGTAGGCCTGAATTTAGAGAGCGAGTGATCTATTTGGATGGTAGGGAGTGATAAGTTCTCTAATGTCAGACGGAGCTTGATTATTTAGGTAAGAAATAGGATTTTTAAATCTATTCTACTTTTTTTTTTATGGGGAGCTAGTGTAAGGAAGCCAAGACGGGAGTTACATGATCTTATCAGCATGCAAGCTGCAGCATTCTGGACCAGTTGGAGGCTTTTCCAGGACTTACTGGGACATCCTGACATTAAAAAGTTACAGTAATCCAGCCTAGAAGTTACAAAGGCATGGATTCGATTTTCTGAGTCTTGTCGGAATAGGATATTTCCGATTTTCTTAATATTGCACAGGTGGTAGAAGGCTGTTCTAGATGTCGGTTTGATGTATTGGTCAAATGATAAATTCTGGTCAAATAAAAATCCCAGGTTCCTCACAGTAGAGCAGGGGACTAGGCTGTTGCCATCTAGGGGTTATTGCCTGATGTAACAGTGGACTAAGGTGTTTCAGCCCTGAGACTATGACCTCAGTTTTTTCAATGTTAAGAAGTAGAAAGTTCTGGGTCATCCATATCTGAATGTCTTTAAGACAATCCTGGAGTTTAATCGAATGGTTTGGGTCATCAGGCCTTGCGGATAGCTGGGTGTCATCTGAATAGCAGTGGAAATTTACATTATGATTTCTGACAATGTTGCCTCATGGCAACATATAGAGTAAAAATAATTGGACCGAGTACAGAACCTTGTGGAACTCCATTATTAACTTTAGTGCGTATGGATGGTTCCTCATTTACATTAACAAATTGAAATTGGTCCGATAAGTAGGATTTAAACCAGGTGAGAGCCGTTCCTTGAATCCTGTTATCTTGTTCTAACCTATGCAGTAGGATCTCATGGTCTATAGTATCAAATGCTGCTCTGAGATCCAGCAGTACCAGTATAGAAACAAGTCCTTTTTCAGAGGCCCTGAGAATATCGTTTGTTACCCTTAATCTGTGCTTTGGTGGATTCTAAATCCAGACTGAAACATTTCAAATACATTATTGATATGCAGGTGGTCACACAACTGGACTGCTACAGATTTTTCCAAAATCTTTGATATAAAAGGGAGATTAGAGATTGGGCGTAGCAACCCAGTAATGCAATATTGATTTGGTCTAATATAGTTCTGCTAATTTGTGGGAGGGCGTCTTTAGGGTGTCTAGTTGGTATAGGGTCCAACTGACATGTGGTTAATTTAGAGGCAGAGACCAGTGAGGTCAGCTCAGAAGGTTTATGGAAGTAAATTTGTCTAAAGATAAATCTGGAGCCACCACTGGATCCAAATTAACGATATTGAACTGTGTTTTGTTTTTTTGTGGGGAACGCCATGCTCTTTCTAACCTCTGAGTTTTAGCATTATACCACGGAGCTAACTTCTTTTTAGGCACAGTTTTTTTCAGAGGGGCAACAGCATTTATGGCCATTTGTAACACTAAGCTTGTGCTGTCAATTAGGTTATTGAGCCATGTGGGAGAGACATCTTTATAGTCTTCATCTGCAGAACTGACACATGTCTGGAGGGTGGATGGGAGCCGTTCTTTAAATTCTTGACCTGATCTGTCAGATAAGCAGCGATTGTACTAACATTGCTGTTTTAATTCAGTAACATTTAAGATTGAAAATTCAAAAGAGAGCAGACAGTGGTCAGACAGGAGGGGGTTGAAGTCAAACACTTATAGGTTATGGACTTCAGTGCCATATGTTAGAATAAGATCAAGTGTGTGGGTAAAAAGCTGGGTTGGTTTGTTAACCTGGTGTTTGAAGCCAAATGAGTCAAGCAATGCGTTGAAAGATAAGCTAAGGCTGTCAATGGCTACATCTACGTAAATATTTAAATCACCTGCTATTATTTTAAAAGCCCAAGAAATGGACACAGTGTTTATCTTAAATGTGTATTCATATTTACCTTTATCTTTAGGGGGTGATTTATTTAAAGGAAGCACAGAGAAATGTATTCTGGTCTGGACTCTTTGTTGTCAGGTTTCATCTCTAATAAACTTTGTCATGTTCCTGGAAATGAGAGTAGCTCCATCCAGGGTGGGATGAATGCCATCCCATCTAATCAGACCAGGCTTTCCCCAAAAACTCTGCCAGTTACAAATTAAGCCCACATTATTATTAGGGCACCACCTGTGGTTGAATGACAATGTGCAGCTAAACATGTCATCACTGGTCATATTGGGTAGGGGTCCAGAGAAACATAGGGAGTCCGACATTGTTTTAGCGTATGTACACACTGACCATTAATTTTGGTGACCTCCGACTGACGTAGTTGGGTGTTGTTACTGCCGACGTGAATAACAATCTTACTAAACTTATGATTATCCTTAGGCCCCACGGATACATCTGACTGTGGTCGCTGGTGTTGCAAACTTCACGTTTCTTAAAATAGAGTGTCCAGTGACTAGGGTCGTCTCCTCAACTGTTGTGTTGCTGGGAAGGAAAATGAATTGGAAACGTGAACCGGTCGGTGGCCAGCCAGTCACCCTGGTTTCGCAGCTGCTCGGGAACTGCTGGAGGAGCTGAAACTATCTGTACTGTAGCGGTAGCTGGTGCTGTTGCTGCTGCTGTTGCTACTGGGCTCGTATCTGCTAGCGGAGATAGGCTAACGCTTGTGGCTATGGGCCTAGTTTCAACAGTGCGGAGCTGCGCTTCCAGCTGACTAATCCTCGCCTCCATGTCAGAAAACACCCTACATTTAATACATATACCATTCTCACTAAATGAGGCTGAGGAATAGCCAAACATCGAGCACAGAACACATGAGAGAGCAGGGGAGTGAGAAGCCATAGCTTGTGGTTAAGGCTAGGCCAGTTAGCACGTGAGTCAAAGTGAATGCTGTGAGCGAGAGGGAGCAACAACGCCTCAAATGGTAGATGAGGGATGAGCCGGAATGGGAGCGGGAGTCTGAAGCAGTGGGACGGGAGCCTGGAGCAGTAAGCAGGAACACTGGAACAAAAAGCAGAGTGAGCAAGTATAGAGAGCGAACAGCTTAATAACAGTATGATCATTGAATAACAAAACAATCAAGTCAATACCCTATCTGCATGTATTCTAAACTTAAAAATTCTTATGTTCCGTTGACAGTAATGTAAAAGGCCCATTACATTCATCCATATTCATATTTTGAGTTTGAGGTATATCTTTTCATATTTTTCAGATACAATAACATGATTCATTTCGATGTTTGAATGTACTGGCTGAATATATAATATGACTGTCTGAATAGTCTATATTTAACACATTTGCTAAACTTACATATATGTTGACCAACTACACAAGAAAAACAACCTGCTCATTTAAGGGTCATACATTGGAGTGATTTTTGTTGCAGATTTTTTTGTCTGCCTATGGAATCAAGGAAAAAGACTGAAGAAGGTTTTATGCACGAAGATGTTTATTTTCTGTACAGAAAAGGGGACACAAAACAGAACCACGTGGCAGAGAGTAGCTTGAGTTGTGCCTCCTGAATAGAAATTTCAGCCTCTTCTTATCCTCCTGATAAGATGGACATCTGCCACAACATAGAGTTCCTTTACAGGCAATAATGTAATTAGTGCTCAACAATGAATGTTTGTCTTGTCAGCACGTATTGCCCTGCCATCCTTGCAGGACATCTGATTCTGGTGAGATTCTCCCTGAAGGAGAACTCACGCACACAAAGGGTAGTCATCTCCAATCACCCACAAATCATTACTCCAAGGGTTACAAATTTACAAAGACAAAGGCTAATGAATAATAGAATCACTCCCAATCAGGTGCTTTGCAGAAGCTCACCATAAGCCTGCTGGTGCTTAGTCCATGATTTATATTTATTAATTTGCTTTTGATTGACTTAATTAAACCACAGAAAAGCATTTCATCTGCTGTCTTTCCTCAGGGAAATGATGACATATATATTTGCGGAAGAGACACCGATGGTCAGGTGACTTTGCAGCGAGCCTACTCAACTGGTCGCACAGCACCACAGAATTCGCCTCTGGTACTGAAGTTTCTCTGAGACTACTAGACTAGAGATCGTTAAATACAGTATTCTTCAACTGTTCACACATGAAGTAACTGTGTGGTTTCAATATGCAACTGAGATCATGTTTACCTGTCCATCAGGGGAATGTGTCGGATCTAAGAGCGTTCATAAATGACGGAGTGATACGTTGTTCCTTCACCTCCTCCGAACCAATTTCCATTCGGACAGTGGGTTTTAACAAAGCCTATCATCTCATGTTTGCTCATGGACCCAGCAGCAGAGGTAATTTAGACATACTGTGAATTATCTAAGATAAAAGAGGGACATACTATTAGAACAAAGATGTACATGTGTTTCATACCAGGATATCTTTCAATTTAGGTGATATTTGAAAAACCATGTTTATGTTGGAGCAGTCGTCATTCTTAATATGTCTGCTCTGAATATGTACTTTGATCCACCAGTTTTAAGTGTTGCAGCTTTCTTTCTGAAACTATAATAAGGGTTAAGTCAATCTAATTCTACTTTTTGTCACCTCTAAAAGTATTACAAAACAATTCTAAACTGACATTTCCATGAATTTATAAACACTGCATTTAATTTTTTCCCCCTCTACCCTTGAATGAGCCCATTAATGTACATCTACACACTGCACCTTTAAATGTTAAAAGGGGCAGTGTGTAAGATTTGGTGACATCTAGAGGTGATCTTCACATCACCTCACCCTCACCATGTTAGGGTTGAACGGGGGGGAAGAATCCACTTGCAGACGACAACTCAGTTACTTGCAGCCTATCTATTAGCTCGGGCATGCAGGCACAAATCCAAAAGTCAGAAGGCATTCTTGAAGGTAATGCAGGCTAAAGTAAAAAAAAACATAAAACGGAGCCAAGTTCCAGGCAGACGTATCCAAAATACATAATCCAGTGATCAAAGTCAAAGGTTCAAAATATTCAAGACAGGTCAGAAATCTCACTTACAAACGCTGGAACGGCACAGGAAGTAAACCGGCAAGACCTCCAGGAGCAGTTGATCAGCTGACCTGAGGCAGGAGCACAGGGATGGAGCAACTCAGAGATAAGGTGGAGCGAGACCACCACATGACTCCCCAAATGAAAACAAAGGCACAAGCTGCTGAAAAAATTTTATTCAGGATCAGTAACAGAGAAGCTATGGTAGACTTCAGTTATTAAAACTCAAACAATATTTAGTGCGTACACTTTTACTACTGCAAAAACATGCCTCCGTAGAGAGGACCCACTCCTCATGTAAATATACATTAATGGACTCATTTAAGGGTAATGGGGAAAAATAATTAAAAAAAAATGCTTATAAATTTATGACAATGTCAATATGTAATTGATTTGTAAACATTTTTGAGGTGAACAAAATTAGCAAAATATCACACACTGCACCTTTAATATGTCAGCTCTGAATTTGGTGTTTGATCTACTAGTTTACAGTTGCAGCTTTCTTTCCGGATCTATTATAAGGGTTGACAGTCAATCCAATTCTGTTTGTTTTGCAAAAATCGCATTATTATTATCAATTATGAAAATAATTTGTTTATAATTTTCCTGAATCAAATAATCAAATCTTTAAAGGTGCATTGTATAAGATTTGGTGACATCTAGTGGTGAAGTTGCATTTAGCATCCATCACCTTACCCTCACCCTCCTGAGCATGCAGAATCTATGGTAGACTTTATCAAAAGATGTTTAGAATGTCCACTCTGGGCCACTGTAATAACATGGCGGTCCACATTGTGCGGACCCTCATGTCATCTGCAGGACAAATCCAGTTCCACACAGGTACCTTTATCAGCGCTGTCAAGGTTGACATCTCCATACCACAGATTGTTGGAAAAGCTCGGTGGCCTCATATCATCAAAGTACATGGTGAGATCTTGCCCTTTGCTATTATCCTAGCAAAGAGAATTTGTCATATTTTGTATTGTGTTTAATTATGGCAGCAATTTTGTTGATTTGAGAGGTCACTAGGGCTCTGCAGGAATGATAGATCAATGTCTTCTGTATTTTGTTGAGAGTCACCAACAACAATCAGGTGATCTTTTGACCTAGATGTTTCTGTCTAGCAGTGAAAGTTTAAAAGGTTCTCTTGTATGCAGTTTCATTTTCATTTACATATTAAAACAGCATTTTTCCAATAATCACTGTCTTCTTTACACCACGGTCTCTCTCCATTGAGTTGGAGAGAACCATAACACCAAAATTCATAGATGACTTATATAACTGTTCTGGTCAAAGCTGCCCTCCAACATGAATATGTATTTCAGGAGCTCTGATGCTGACAGCTTGGATGACCACTGGATCACTTGGAATGATCGTGGCGCGGTTTCTGAGAGGGGTGACCAAAGGACGTCACCTGATGGGCAAAGAGATCTGGTTTCTGGTCAGACTATTTGTATAAAATACTGTAAAAGGAACAATTCTGCATGCATGCAATTCTCAAATTACATTCAACCTTATAGGAAGATAGACTATATTTTTTAAATGAGTGATGGAACATTTTTAAATACCATATTTATAATGGAAAAGGAGTAAATTACATTTTAGTTTGTGATCTTTTCTGTCTGTTGTAACAATATAACAAGCAAAAACAAATAATATAGTATGTTAGTATAGTATATGCCGGCTTCACCAAGAGTATATACAGTAGATCTGAGTGTGACTTTGTTTTGTTTCCCCAGGTCCACATAGCACTGATGAGTATGACCGTCGTAGTTACAATCATTGCCTTCATCCTCTCCTTTTCATATGTCAAGACCTGCTGTGAGGTCAGTATGTGGTTTAGTCTTCTTCATTAGCACATTGATGAGCTAACTTATCACTGTAGGGCATTTTCATCACAGGGAATTGACCGTTGCGCTAAATTATTTAAATTATATGTCATTTGATATCCAGATAGATGAGGATGAGGACAGGCTATTGTTGATGTTTAATTCAAAGAAAGAAAGAAAGAAAGAAAGAAAGAAAGAAAGAAAGAAAGACAATGGAGATTTGACGCATATTCCGAATACTATATATAGAGAGCTTCATCTCTCAATCATAATTTGTTTTCAGTCATCTTAGTGTTTTGACCATAGTCTGTACATAAAGATGGATGTAGCATCCGTCACGTCACCCATTGGTTTCTGCACCACCGTCTGCACCACCGTCACCATCTTGCTGAATCCTAACTTCTCGTAGTTCCCAGTTCAATCAAAAACAGGCATAGAGGCGGAACGCACACAGAGCTGTGGGTGGGCTCATGGTGCTATCGCATCACCCGCAATATGTGTAAGGTTGGTTCAGCTGTTAGTCAAGAGGGCACGCCCCCAAATATGCACATGTTCGAAAAAAAATTCAGTTGTGACAGAAAAACATGGGACTGATGTTTTATTCACCTCTGAAGTTGATCATTTTAACATGAAAGTCCATGGAGATTTGCTCCCTTTTGCAGTCAACCCCCAGTGGTTACTCTATGAACTGCAAGTCTTTTCAATTATTATTGTGCTTCATCCGTCTTGCACCGGAGGTTGCCCCTCGGTTTTAACAAAGTTTAAAATACATGATCAATTCTTCATTTTTATGAAAGTTTGATTACATTTGAGACATAGATTTAATGTTTTGAACAACAACCCTAAACGTATCCCTGTAAATTAAGGCACGTGGGCCAAAACTGGCCCACTAGAGGGATCAATCTGGCCTGTGGGATGATTTTGTGAAATGGTAGAAAATAGTTCACTTGCTTGCTGTTTTTTATATTATAGTGTGTGTGTGTGTGTGTGTGTGTGTGTGTAAATGTGTGTACATATGTATAAACAAAGAGGTAGATGGGTGACTATCAGTGGCTGTGCTCTTGTTACAGGGAGCTCATTCGATCCTGGGCTGCCTGGTTATGATTCTCTCATCTCTTCAGTCCCTACTTGCATTCATGCGCTGCGGACCACAATACCCACTGTACGTACCCCGTGTGTGTGTGTGTGTGTGCGTGTGCATGTGCGTGCGTGCGTGTGTATATTTACGCAGACAAAGCCCACAATACCATAAGTGGGTGCCGTCCGTTGGATGAAAGAGGGAATAAGGGGGTATGTATCTCTCGTCAAAAAGATTTTGACAGGTTTACAACCCCCCTCGTGAAGTAAACCCCACCCCTCGACCAAACAGTCGGGAAACATTGGGGGGAAAGTAAACCACGCTGCCTTCGACTGGGGAATTTACATATTATATTAAATTTAGTCAAGTCAATATGAAGTTAATAGGGATCAGGTAGCAGACACATACACACCCTAACCCTAACACACCAATAAGTGTAGCCATCCTTTACCAGACATGGTTTTTACCATGAACTATCTAACATTGTTGTGCAACACATACACACGCACACACACACACACACACACACACACACACACACACACACACACACACACACACACACACACACAGATTAGATTTATAGCCCTGGAATTCATATGGGGGATGTCCACTAATGTTATATATACGATACACTTTTAGGATGTGTCCCAAATGTTGACCTCTTGACTCTTTACCCTATCTTTTGACGATCAGAGAACAACCGGAATGAGGTCATAGCCAGACACCATCCTCAATTTAAATGTAAGCACTTCCTGGTTTTTCCCCAGCATTTTCAGGCAAGAGGTGTGACAAATGTTCCAAGAATCTTTTTAAGAGCTTAAAACCTCTTGACAATCAAAGAACGGCCAGGATGAGGTCATAAAACCTGAACCCTCAGCTCAGCTGTTTGGAGGGTGTTCTTAACAAAGGTTGTAGATATAGGACTCACACTTTAAAAGAATGAAGAACAACCATCACTACCAAGAGTGATGGTCACTACCTTTGCTGAAAGAAACCCAACTCTTGCACAAGATCCTACTTATCCCGGTGAGTCGTAATTTTACATATTTTACAATGTTGTATGTGAGAATACAAACAACATTGTCTATGTTCTGTCAAGTGTGACGGCTGTCAAGTGTCGGCCGACGAATTCAAGTTCTGTTCAAGTTCTGTTTAAAATATATTCAGTTTAACATGTTGTCTCCAGCATACTCACAGCATTCATTCATCTTGAAGATATTGTGGCTAACGCATCACGTCTCGTCCCAGCTGAGGTTCTCCCAATGAATTCCACCACTTCTTCCCCGGGAAGACAGACCCAGAGTTCACCGTTGAATTCAACAAAGCTCCAGAGCCTGGGATTCCAGGGCTTCTTCCCTGGAAAACAGATTCTGTATACACAACCGTCCCGTGCAGGACACCCAGGGACAAAGCTCCAGAGCTCCAGGGTGAGTGAATCATGTTTTCATACCATCTCAAAAGTTTGAAATAGAGTAAAACATCCGGCAACACTTGGACCCCGCCACCATTGGTCTCCTCCTATTATAATGTAACTTCCATTTAGTCTTTAGGTTTACAGCGACCTCTAACGCTGTGGAGGGTTAAGACAGCATACATTTGGGTTTCTAATGGTAGATAGATTATCTTAAATAGATCAAATAGATGAAATAGATCATCTAGTATTTTTATGTAATTTATCAATTCCATATAATATATGATAATAATAATAATAAACTTTATTTGTATAGCACATTTCATACAAACATTGCAGCTCAAATTGCTTTACAATAAAAGAAGGAGCATTAAAAAGGAACATAAGAGCATAAAAGAAGGAACATTAAAAGGAACATAAGAGCATTTAGAAAAGTGACAGATGTGAAGGAGATGAAATAACAATTAAGAAGAATACAATTTAGAAGATTAGGCTAAATTTAAACCTGCTCCGTCAGAGATTTCGGCTTGGACCTTTTGTCTCTGGCTCTGAAACCTGCTCTGTTCGAGATGTTGGCTAGGATTTCATAAACAGGGTTGGGTGTTCTTTTTAATTACAATCACCTTTAAGGATGATCTGTTCCTGCGCACACACCACACTCTCGAACTGAGGTGCAGACCCCTCCTGGAAAAGAGGTTAGACAGCTGCTCTTGCTCATCCGCTGACAAATATCTTTTAAAAATGCCCTGAATGTCTTCCCAAGGTGGAAGGCTCACACACTGTCCCTCTAGTCGGACTGAAAAATCCAGCCCATGTTTTCGTGAGAAACACACCAAAACCCTGCCTTATGATCTATCCTGTCTGAAGTTTTGACTACGACTCAGTCCCCAGCTCTGAAATCTACAGTGTTTGCAGCCAATTTAAGAATAAACATGAATGAAACAGTAGTAAAATAGTAGTAAAATGCATACATAGTTAAGTTAATAAAAACATATAGTGCAACAGCATAGTATCAGTAGTTTAAAAAGTTATTCTAAAAAGTTATCCAGGCAGTGTTGAAGGCTATTCTAAAGCTTCTAAATTAAAGGCTAATGTGAACAGATATGTTTTTAGTTTACTTTTGAAAATATCTGTTGAGTTGGAAGTGAGTTCCAGAGTTTAGGTGCGTATGTAATAAAGGCTGCATCCCCAATTTTCCTTCGACTGCTGCCGGGAACCTCCAGTAAACCAGCAGCAGATGATCAAAGTGTTCTTGGAGGCTGATAGTAGATAAGGGAGTTGGCAATGTAATTTGGTCCTAGCCCAAGAAGTGTTTTGCATACAATGAGCAGGACTTTGAAGTCAATCAATGTTTTGGGGCCAACTAACAGAATTTTTGTTTTGTCTTCATTTAACATTAAGAACGAGACAATTAGTGATGAGTAATGAGGAGTTTATCACTGCAGCATCGTTTGGTTCAGCAGATAGATCGAAAGTCTGAGGTCACTGATGATTTTAGTAAGAGCAGTTTCAGTACTGTGATATTTTTGAAACCCAATTGAAAGTCCTCCAGAATATTATTTTCTTTAAGGAAGACATGTATTTGCACTGATACTATTCTTTCGAGTACCTTACTAATGAATGGTTTGCTATTGGTCGGGAGTAGCTTCGTGCATGACTATCTAGGTTGGGTTTCTTCAATAAGGGTTTTACAACAGCTGATTTGAACACGACTGGAAAAATACAATTTTGAAGTGATGTGTTTGTAATTGTTAGGACATGACTTGATTCACTGTGGAGCACTCATTTAAAGAATGCTGTGGGCACAGGGTCAATACATGAGGTAGAAGAGTTACATTCAGGGACGGTCTTACAAAGCTCAGGTAATGTAACACTGGTGAATCTCCCCATGGTTTTTTACAGGATTCGCTAAAAATGTTCATGTTTTCATTGGTACCTGAAACAGGAGCAATAGTGGCTATAACAATAATTTGTTTTTGAAGAATGAGGCAAATTCTTCATATTTAGATGCAGAGAACAGTGGAGGGGTGGAGGCAGTGTTAAGTAGCCGATTGATTGTGGAGAACAGTATTCTAGGATTTCCTGACTTCTCTGTAATGATTTTTGAGAAATATTTTTTTATACGCTCAAGATGAATTGTGAGTCTAGTCTTTCTCCACTTTCTTTCAGCCACCCGGCACGCTCTCTTGCTTTCTGTAACACTATTATAGTTTAACCATGGGGAGATTCTGTCTGTGAATCTCCTTTTTACCTTCAGTGGTGCAACAGTATTTAAGGCAGTTGACAGTGTGGTATTGAATTTTACAACCAAGTCATTTAGAGTGAGGTCATCTCTGTGTGGATCTCATGAGATTAGCAACGTTATTTTCAGCTTCATCATCAATATGTCTCTTATGGATTAAATACTCTCTCTTAACCTTTGCTGAGGTTAACGTGGCATTAATAAACATACAATGATGATCAGATATGGGCAGTTCAGTTAGTGAGGCATTGTGACTATTTAGCCTTGTTGTTATTACTAAGTCCAGGGTGTTACCAAACTGTTAGGTGGCTTCATGTATATCTTGGATGAGGTCGAAGCTGTCAAACAGTTTCTTAAACTCCATTGCACTAGAGTCATTCTTATTGTTTATGTGGATGTTTAGGTCTCCATTAATTATTAACTTAACAGACTTAGTGATGGCAATAGATATTAGGTCTGCAAATTCTGATAGGAAAGCTGATAATTGTCCTTGTGGTGTATACAATGTAATCAAAAGGGTCGTTCCGTCTGTCTTATGTTCTTGGGCAAGATATTGAAATGATGTAAAAGCACCCAGGTCAATGTCACACAAACTGTTTAGAGAGAATTACTGCAACCCCCGCTCCTCTCCTGTTTTGTCTGACTTTCTGATAGAATTGATAATTTGGGACAGGCTTCTAGTAGTACTGTTGTGCCAGTAGCACTTCCAAGCCTGGTTTCAACCAAGAATATGCAATTGTTGGGATCATTTCATGCCATGTCCTCTACTAGGACAAAGGAGAAGCCTGAGTTGAAGTTCATGGACCTCAACAAAGGGCTCTCCCTCCAAAACCCCCATCCTTTTGATCAGGACAGGGGCCAACAAATGGCACCCTAGTTGACCAAATCAGTATGATCAAGGCATTGGGTCTGGGTAAAGCAGACCCTTTCATCTCCACAAGAACCCAGACTCATTGGCACCAATTCACTTCAATCTACATCCTTGATATGTAAAGTGACTTGCTCAAATGCGGGGAGGAAGACCTTTCTCCCCCCTACCACACACACCCCCTCACTCACACCTAAGAGTGACGCAAAATGAGAACTCTGCGCCGGCATTGGCTGAAGCCGGACACACCCAGCAGGGTTCCCTTATGACGTCACCCAAAGTTATAAAACACAGCCGTGCCGACATGCCATTGCTTTTCCAAGTCTCTTCATTGATCCGGTCGCAAAAGGGGGCAACACCGTGAGATTAACTACTCCAATTTCCACGTACAGGATGAAAGCTAATAATCTCGAGTCGTGAGCTGAACGCCATCAGCCGCGAGGACGCACACACCTACGTGAGTAAACGGACCACCATACCTTTCCGTGCATTGAGCTTCCCTGCCATCGCAGAGAGCCGCCCCCGTCGTAGAAGAAGTAGAAGTAGAAGTAGAAGATCACCGAAGAGCCAGAAGAGAATCCGCCATCCCGCCACGAAGAGAGCAAAGTGGATTGACATTCTCAACCCTGAGGGATCGGAATACACACACACCAAAACCCCTCGAGGAACGAACACTGTCAGAGGCACCGACAGTTCAAGACATGAGCCCACATCTCTAACACGGACCGGCTCGAGACAAAGAATACTTCATCCCCATCTCCTAAGGATAGGAGTAACTCACAGTAAGGGGCGCATCACTGGGTAAAGGCATAGTATACCTGTCAGAACGTGTGTACTTTGGACGCTTATGAGCACCCGTGCTTATGTGTCCAAGATGGCGGCGCGCAGTAGTGCAGCAGCCAGACAACTCTCCCGGCGCTTTGACTCTCTTTCACCTTTTTCCCTTACTTCTAACTTTACTTCGGTGTAAGAAGTACAACAGAGAGGAATTTCTCCGGATCGGAATGTACTATGGTGAGCTAAACTTTAAGCAGAGGTTTAACCGTAACATTCCATCGGAAATCACACGACCGGCAAATAGCCCGTGGCTAACCATACCTGGGGCTAAACAAAGGACCAGGCGGCGCAGGAAGAGGGGCTGCTGAGCCAGCGTTCAAGCCCGGCTACGGAGAGACCCACATAGACCGGCGCTACCCAGCATCTACCTCACGAATGCCAGGTCACTGAACAACAAGTTCGACGAGCTATCTGCCACCATCGAGGCGTAGAAAACTGTGAAACCCTAAATTTTACCAGCATGTTACATGTGCAATGAGAGGTCATAACGTGCTGGATAAGGTTTACAGCAACATCAAGAACGCATACAAAGTCTCCCCCCTCCCCCATCTCGGACAATCGGATCATCTGTCCCCGCCTGAGGTGAGACCCACACAGATATGGTCTGAAAATGCCATCCCGCAGCTCCAGGACTGTTTCAGCACCACCAACTGCGACATTTTTGCACAGGACAATCTATCGGACTATACATCCACAGTTCTGTTTAATATTAAAACTTGTATGGATAATGTCATGGAGGAAAAAATGGTGAGGCATTACCCAAATAAGAAACAGTGGATGAACAGTGAGGTGAAACAGCTGCTGAAGGACAGGGACACCGCGTTTAGGTCTGGAAATAAGGAACTGTACAGCTCATCCAGATCCAACCTGAGGGGGGGGGGGCATTAAGCAGGCAAAAGCGGCATATGCCAGGAAGATCGAAGGACACTTCGCAGAGGGGAACCCTCGACGTGTCTGGCAGGGCATCTGCAACCTCGTCAACATGAACAGCTCCAGAGCTTCCACCACCAGCACCAGCCGTAATCTAGTTGAGGAGCAATTCTGACAGCCTGGCCCTCACTGTGACTACAGAGGAGGTCAGGAGGGTGCTCCGGAGTGTGAACCCGTCTAAGGCTGCCGGTCCTGATGGTGTCCAGGGGAGGGTATTGAGGGGATGTGCAGACCAGCTAACGGGGGTTTTTACCACCATCTTCAACCGCTCGCTGGCTGCCTGCACAGTCCCCAGCTGCCTGAAAAACGCAGTTATCGTACCCATCCCCAAGGGCCCGTCGATCAGCAGTCTGAATGACTACAGATCTGTGGCTCTCACTTCAACTGTGATGAAGTGCTTTGAGAGACTGGTTCTGAGGCATGTAAAATCCCTGCTGCCTCCCAGCCTCAATCAGCACCAATTCGGTGCCAACAGGTCCACAGGTGATGCCATCAACACAGCCCTCCACACGGTGTGTCAACACCTTGAAAAACCTGGCAGTTACGCGAGGATGTTGTTTGTGGACTTCAGTTCTGCTTTTAACACATTTGTTCCGAGCAGACTGACGTCCAAGTTGCGTGGTCTGGGAATTGGCGAGCACACCTGCAGATGGATCAAAGACTTTCTTACTGACCGTCTGCAGTCACCACTTGAGATCAGAAGGTCTGGATCCGGCCCGAGACCCAAACTCAGTTTGACATGCCTGCTGTACACCCATGACTGCGCGTCAACCCGCAACAGCAATGTCCTTGTGAAATTTGCGGATGACACTACCGTGGTGGGGCTGATTCACAACAGTGATGAGACGGCCAATAGGGAGGAGGTCCTGAACCTCGCTGCCTGGTGCTCCCTCAACAATCTGGCACTCAACTCCTCAAAAACAAAGGAGTTGGTGCTGGACTTCAGGAGGAAGAAGGTGGCGCTTGCTCCTCTTCTCATCCGAGGGGACCTGGTAGAGAGAGCCAGTGACTTCAGGTTCCTGGGCACGTACATTTCTCGGGACCTCACATGGGG
>JAFBJT010017017.1:14613-31073 GCA_016785325.1 Chascanopsetta lugubris | reverse complement strand
TCTCACTGTGCCTCACTGTCCCTCACTGTGTCTCACTGTCCCTCACTGTGCCTCACTGTGTCTCACTCTGTCTCACTGTGCCTCACTGTGTCTCACTCTGTCTCACTGTGCCTCACTGTCCCTCACTGTGTCTCACTGTCCCTCACTGTGTCTCACTGTGTCTCACTGTCCATTGGGAATGTCTAAATAGCGCATGAATTCATATGATGATGAGATGAATCGGTTGTTAAATGTCATTTCATCAGTAATGTTGAGTTTGATCGTGGTGTTTCCCGTCCCAGCTGCTCTGCATGTTTTCCAACCAAACCCCAAAATAACAGAAAACCACTCAGAGGCAACATATCGCATGAGTCACTCTGTGTGTGTGTGTGTGTGTGTGTGTGTGTGTGTTATCTGAAGGGCGGCGCCGACAGTCCCATCTTTAAATCAACCCCAAGTGTTGGCCATGTGTCTCTCCACCTCCAGGCGCTGCAGGGTGGGATGCGTTCGCAGGAATGAGGCGTTCAGCACATGCGTGGATGTTTACTATAACTCCTCCCCGACTTTCTGACTGTTGAAGATGAGGCTGATGAGCTGTGAACCAGATGTGACAGTGCACAGGAGGGAAAACACTCGAGCTGCCTGCTCTCATCCCTCTCGCTCCTCATCCAGTCAAAAGCAAACCCCTGTGCGTGGGGCTTCGTGCCGGGTTTCCAGAGGCCTGGGGTTGTTTGCCGTGTCGCAGCTGAGGCCGGGGGAAGAACAGTGTAGTGTGAGAATGTGTATCAGTGCTCATTAATTCGCTCTGAAGTTCTCACAGAGGCGTCTTTGTGCTCCTAATTTGGAGCTGCTCCTTTGTGCCGCTCTTAATGTGGCGGGAGAAGCCGGGTGAAGCCTCAGAGTGGACGCCTTGTAAACTATTTCCCCCACAGACCCTTTCCCCCTGCTCTCTCACAGAGGACGTCTCTCTGCGCGGCGCAGGACCTTTGTGCCTCGGCGACACGGAAAAGTTTATGTTTAAAGATCCTGCGGAGCCACTTAGAGCGAGGCCCGCATGATTTATCGTTGGCGTTTCGTGTCCGATAGCTTTTTAAAACCTGGGCGACGGATGGCGTTGGTGCGCGGTCCAAAATAAGCAGGAAGCGTGGAGGTTGATCGTGCGGAGCCGTGAAGTGAGGACGTCGTTCAGAGGTTACATAAATCACAGCTGATTTGATCTGAGACTCCGCCTCTGAAGAAGAGGGAGGTGTTTCACCCCCTGTCCTCGCAGCGAGCGCTTTCAACGGCGGCTCGCGCTAACGACGTGGGAGGACGACCTGGCCTCCGTCCACTGGGCTCAGTTATTTTCCACACATGTCTTATGAGGTTCACACGCAGTATATTTTCAGAGGAGCTGTGGTTGGAACTTGACTCGGGCCGTTTAGTTTGAAGCACAGAGGAGTTCCACTCCGCTACGCTAGGGGGCGATATTGCTCTGTCAGCTCGTTAGACCTTTTTAGCCTATTATTAGTATATTACGTCACAGCTGAAATCATCTTTTAGGGCTGCGACTAATAAAGTTTTAAAAATAGTATTTGGTGCCATTCAAATGTCATATGTGGTGGAAACTGTCAGCGTGACTATTTACATATAAGAATAATTATATTGTTGAAATATGAACTTTGTTTTGATTGTGTTAACGCTATAAATCTATAAACCTAACGAAGAATCGACTCTTAGTCTTGTGATGACAACACAAGGAGCAGCAAAGGTTCTCCTGATCCACTAAAGACAAAAAGTGGCTCGAGTTCAACTTGTAATTGTCCTGGAGATAAAAATGTCTCGTCTTGCAGCCGTGTTTGTTTTTATCGTGAAAATATGACCTATTTAAGAAAGTGCAATAATTCCCCCCTGGCAGCAAAGTGTGACCTCTTAACTGCAGAGGACAAACATGTCCAAAACAAGTAGTGTTTTTTTCCATGGAACTTCCTGCCAGTGATCCAGGCAGAATTCAGAGAAAACAGTTCAGACGCTCTCACATTCACTTATCTTATCAATGGTTTCTTGTTGATGCAATTTCATTATGCACTTAAAATCTTATGACAGGAGATTCAGCTAATCAAATACAGCCAATTGTGGACAAGTCTGAGCTGTTTCGGCCGGAGCCAGATTGTAAAAAAGGGGGGAGGGGGGAGGATTGTTTTTCCTTATGGAAAGTCATCAGCTCCGGCTCAGTGTTTTGTGTGCTGTGAGGTGGTCGTGTGGAAAAAAGGTCAGGGAGGCTGCTGCGTGCGAACCCGCTCCAAATGTGACATCATTGTTTTCGACAATGTCCAAGTCGGAGAAACTGAATCTGATCTGACTCTTTTAAATGTGTCTTCAATTAAAGCTCTCGGCGCTGACTCATGCTTTGCTACGTACAACGGTGTCAAGTGTTAATAGCTCCATTATCATCGTGGAAAACCGCATGATAAATCTCTTTCTCTCCACACACACACACACACACACACACACACATGCACAGGAGCTGGACAGTGTCTGTCATAGCGCCTTTTACACACGTGTGTGTGTGTGTGTGTGTGGGACGTGTCTCCGAGTTGTCAGCTTGTCTTAATCGTGGTGGCGTCCCTGCTCCTTTTTGACAATGAGGACGTCTGGAAAGCGTCTGGCTAACGTGGCTCATGTGTCGGCGCTGATTCCGACACATGGCGGTGGACAGTGTGCGCCGTGACCCCTCATCCTGGAGGCGGCGCGGGAGGAAAGAGCCAGGGCCGTTACAACGCTGAGCCAGCGGAGATGTTAGCGATCAACATCTTGTCAAACTAATGGCAGAGGAATTACAGACAGGTTTTCTGTTTTTTTTGTTTTCGGTCACACGTTTTTTTTCTTTTTTTTGTTAAGAGAAGTAGAGAAGAGCTCAGGACTGGAAAGATGAGTCACATCGATCTGGGCTGGATCCTTTGATTCGAAGGATTTTCTCCTTGGCAGAAATAGACTATTTATGCGAGTGTAAAATCACCAATATGTACAATTCCTTGTTTTTGTTACCATAGTAACCATGTTGCACCACCATGCTCTTACAGTAATGGACACTCCATAGGTTCTCCCATTTCATAGAAAGAGAAAGGTAATGGGTGCTCAGCTTCAGCATCACCAATCATCTTATTTGAATTGAACAAAATGATTGGCTGGCGTCCCCTGGCCCCGCCCACCTCAGGCATCGTCTCGCAGCGAGCGACCAGAGTCTTCAGAGCGGAAAAGCATACGCGGCTAGAAGAGATGTTAGCTGCTCTTCACACGTCTGGGAGCATGTGGTTTATATGAATGGAGCTGTCCTCCTGGCGCCGTCTCCTCCACTCAGCACTCAGCTGTAGACTGCATGTTTATGTAAGGTGCTAACGGGAGGGAGTGGGTTTTATCAGTTACATGTACACGCAGCTGCCACTTTATTAGGAACACCCCCACAATCCACTGCAGTTCAATAAAACAGCTCTGTCATTTATTCTTCGCCATGATTCATATCAGTGTTGAAATGATTTGAATTCCTATGTTTGTCTTTGTACATATGACCATCACAAACACATGCGGTTCTACGTACACCAACACACTCAATCAACCGCTGGATGAGGGATTCCTGAGTTGAAGCTGTGTCTCGGTGCTAAACTGCATCCAACAGTTCAGAAACCCCTCGATTACACCGAGTCTGTGGTCTTCAGTCATTCATTACAGTGAATATCCATCACAATGAGAGAGCTGCTGTCAGAGTTACATGATTTCTGGGCTGTTTTCCACCTGGCACGGGATGAGGTCATTATTCCGTAGATGAGGCCCAATCAGAACCCCCCCCCCCCCCCCCCCCCCCCCCCCCCCCCCCTAACCCCCCCCCCCCCCCCCTTTACCTCAGTGGAGATTTATTCATTCATATTCTTCCTCCACTTCTGGCTCTTTCTCTCCCGGGGCCCTCACTTCTTCTCTCATCGCCCCTGCTTTGCTTTGCTTTGCTTTGCTTTGCTTTGCCTCCACCTTTATCTTTGACTCTTGTTTTTGTTCTCTTGAGCAGCGCAGGTCTGCCAGAGCAGTCGTTTTAATTTGTCGAGCTTAATAACTCCTCCGGCAACAAAGAGCGCCATTGAGTATTGTGACGTGAAATGATTGGAATAGAAGTTCCTCAGAGTGGAAGCTTGTTCAAGCATGTGGCTCGGCCGTCACTTTGACTGAAAACCCATTCACAGCGGAACAGAGGGGAGGCGGGAGGATGCGTGGGTGTCTTGACTATGTGTGTGTTTGTGTGTGTGTGTGTGTGTGCGTGTGTGTGCAAGTTCACCCTTGTTAGAGAGATGTCACAGTCACACTGCCGCAAACAGAACTCCATTTAAATATGTGGAAATACTCCCTGAATGCAAGAGAGCAGAATCCCTGACATATGCATATGAGGCAGCTGAACCTTGGGGTTGTATGAAATATGCTGCAGATACAATCTGTCCTTTATCTTATCTGCAAGGCTCAAACGGCCAAATATATAAGCAGAATAAGTCCTTATTTGATTTTTGTCTTTTTGGGGCAATACTTTGGCATCTGCGCGTGTTGGTAGAGGAGCAGCAATGTGTGTCAGTGTTCTGTTCACAGTCAGATGACTGTTCCAGAAGGCCTGTGGTTTCAATAATGGCTTCAGCCCCTGCAGCTGATGAACAGTCACAGACTCATTGAACAGGCCACTTCAACCACTCTGCAGCACTGCACCAAAACAAAGGTGATTATACACTCAGGAATCATGTATCTCAAGGCTATTTTGCACAAACCAGCCACAGACTACAACTGTATTGTTTTGCGTTCTCCTCCTTGAAAAGTGTTTTTGGTGACTGAGGCAACTTTACTGGCAACAAACTCTCGATCAGTCGGCGGCCACCTGGCTTGTGTGGCTGCGTGGACAGATTAAAAAGAGAGGAGATGGGAGGTGTGATGCTCTCATACTCTCCGTGCGTTGTCACGCTGTCCCGATCACATGATGGGGACATTGATTCAATGGTCAATAACATTGTTCCCACTCTGACCTATTTTCTCTGGCAAGCTGTGTGTGCACAAGTAAACAGATGATGACGATGATGATGCACACGCTACCGAAGAGTGACCGAGCCACTTAGAGGTGGTGGCACACAAACCAAATGGTCATTGGTTTGAGTCCCTGTCTGCCAATTCTGTATCCCGATGTGTCCTCGGGCAAGATACTTCACCCCAAATTGACGCCAGCGGCTTTGAAGGCAGCGTATGAAGGGTAGTGAGAAGGCGCCGCACGCATACGACGCTCATCAGCCACTTTATTAGGTACACCTGAAGTTCACACACGCGCAGAGCAGAAGTAGTGATGCGCTACTGCGATGAGCACGGATCAACGTCTCTTAGGGATGTTTCCCGCCTTTTGGTGGATCAGTGCAAAGGTAGAAAGGGGTCCAACCCGGTACTGGTAGGTGTACCTAATAAAGTGGCCAGTGGGTGCATGGAAAGGCTGTGCTGCAAAGCACCTTGATGGTTATGAATTTATGACGCTCCACATGAACGCAGACCTTTTATCGTCGCAAACCTTTGCAACTGCACTGGAACGCTCACTGAACAGATGCTATATATCCCAGTTATTGCGTCTCGCTACTTATTAAGAACCACACATTTTTATTTGCCTGGTTTTGCTTCGAGCTCCCCGGCGTTAAGGACACCTATAAACCTTGATTTGAATCTGTGGAGACGAGCCAAGGTCACTCCATCGTAAGAGAGGAGAGGCAGGTTGTGTGTGTTGGCTTGATCAGCGCATGTCTCGGTCTGTTATGATCAGTTTTCCAAATGTTGGCTGCAGCTCCAGACTAGATTTAGCTCCAGCCCCAGGCCTCCACAACATCTTTAGAAATATGCACCAAGTGGTGTCTTTCATCGATGCATCATCAGAGGCAAAGACTTACTTTTTAAAGGATTCACAAAGAAACCAAACTCTGCTCCGAGGTCTGAGGAACTTTCAAACCAGTCCTCTCCTTTGGGCTCTGGCTAACCTACAAACGTCAGACAAATAGAGGAAGTTTGAAATGAGCCTTGTATGTTACATCAGAGGCTGCATTGATAACAGTCCTCACTCGGATCCGGCATGAAAGTGAAAAATGGGTTCAAGCTAAAATTTCAACACAATAAACTTCATTCTTCCTGGTTTGGGATGGAAAGAGCGTGAGTGCATGTCCTGATCCAAAGTCTCAACGACTTCCCTGTAGATTAATATGTAGGAGCTCAACGTGACTGCACTTCACTTCTAAAAGTAGAGAAGAGACCATGGGGGGGGGGGGGGGGGGGGGGGGGCGGGGGGGGGGGGGGGCTCAGGCTCATTTCCCTGCGAGATCATCGGTGAGGAGCGGGAGCAGAATGCATTAGTCTGCTTTTCAACTGTGGGAGCCTGTAGGATTGAGCTGTTGGCCGCGCGCCCACCCGGCGTATTCAAGCCTCCACAGATAGCTCTTTGTCCTCGGCGCTTTTTACGCAGCTGCTAAACAACCGTAAGACAAAAGCATCTGGGCCCCCCCCCCCCCCCCCCCCCCCCCCCCCCCCCCCCCCCATCTACAAACACACCCGCTGGGCCCCCCCCCCCCCCATCTCCCCCCTCCCCCGGCAGACCAATGAGAAACGCTGCTCACCATATGAAGAGCGGTGCCAGAGACCATTCGGACTCGGCCAAACGCTGCGGCGGGGATGAATTAATCTGGAATTTCAATGAGGAGCCACCTCACCCTCCACTTTGTCTGTTCCCCTGAGTTTCCCCGTCTGGAGACGTGGAACCAAACAGACGTGTCCTCACCCTCTGTTGTGTGTTTGTCTCCAGGATGAGCGACGCACATGACTCCTTGTTGTCGTGTTGTTGTGTTGCATGTGACACAGTGAAGCCAAAGTTACAAGGCCACTTGGACACACTCATCCCCCTCTCTCTCTCTCTCTATCTCTCTGTCTCTCTCTCTCTCTCTGTCTCTCACTCTCTCTCTCTCTCTGTCTCTCTCTCTCTCTGTCTCTCTCTGTCTCTCTCTGTCTCTCTCTCTCTGTCTCTCACTCTCTCTCTCTCTCTCTCTCTCTCTCTCTCTCTCTCTCTCTCTCTCTCTCTCTCTCTCTCTCTCTCTCTCTCTCTCTCTGTCTCTCTCTCTCTCTCTTGCTCCGTCTCCTGCCATGAATCATTTCCCTTCCAGAGGAATTTTTTCTTTCCAAGTGACAGTTTTCATTCTCTGCATATTATCCTCTGGAGAGAGGCTCCATCGGCAGGAAGAGGCTCTTCTGCCAAGCAGATGAAAATGTGCTGGAGCTGAGCTCGTCCTCAAAGCGACAGCTGCAGGAAACCCAATAGCTGAGGGAGAGTGTTGGGGGGGCGGGGGGCATACGTCTGTTTGGGCTTTAAGAAGATGGACTCCAGTAAAAAAAAAAAGTCTGTCCTCAAGACGTATTGAACATTTGCACATGCCTCCTGTGTGTGTCACTGTTTTGACTCGGCGACAGGAGAGAGAGCCCGGTCACTGCAGCGAGGAAATCCCAGATGTTGAAACCAGCTTGCCGCCGCCGCCACACAGGCTGTGCAGCAGGAATATTACAGCTTCACCGCTGAGCGGTCTCACACGTCGTCTTAGCTTTTGACCTCCTGAAAACAATACTGTAAGAAGAGTGATGCTGCGAACTGATCACATGATCCCGGTGCGCAGAGTAAATGAAAGTGTGTTGATGGGTCATATCTCTCAATCGAGAGCCTCGTGTTTTGTGCAGCTGTGCAGGTTTGATAAAGGTGGTTACGTAAATTATATGGGGATTATAATATTATATAATTGGAGAGAAAAATAGGAAACACCTATATATCATTTAATCCTTAAAGAATGCCAGTAATGTCAAGACTGATAACAAATATTAATCATTATGCCGAATAAATTAATTGAATTGGAGTAGACTGCGAGGGTGTACCTAATAAAGTGGCGACGGAGTGCATATGCTCAGAAAACATTCGTGATGGTGTAAATGTTGAGCTGCTGTCAGACATGTATTGGACTCCGGTTGGGGGGGCGGAGCCTATATATGTGAATATAAATATCTGAGTAAGAGCCTCTGGACTTTCTGCAGACTGCCCCCTAGTGTTTCCAGAGAGGTGGTGCAGTTTGTGTGATTGCTGCAGGAAATCCTTCATTCAAGCAAGTGGGCGTGGTCACCACGTATATGTGATACACGCCATTTTGGAAAGAATGTTAATGTAAAAATCCACGGCGATGATCTGGTCTGTCACCATGACAACAGCACACCATTTGCTTGCACCACCTCCTGTATGAATATTGCAACAGCAGCTCATCACCTGGATTATCTGTGGCTGTGGTGAGGGCGTCTGAGCCCAGGACCTCCCGCTGTGTGCTGCGTGAATACAAGAGAGTCCCGACTCAATTATCCCAAGATCCTTTGCAGGACAATTTGCATAATGCCTGATGATTGCCAGTGTACGGGGCAATAGGACAGTCTCTGCCCACCAGTGCTCGAGGTGTTAACGGGATGGAGGGACCGCTCCTCACAGAGCTCGGTCGGTGGGAGTATGAACTGCACAAAGCTCTGTGGAGTTGGCTCCTTATCGGGCGAAGCCTTCTCGTCTAATCCCGTCCTTTGAGGACTAACACCGTCTCCGCAGAGCTGCAAGCGTCAGGTTCAGGTTACGGAGCGCTCTTCTCTCCCCGTCCAGGATCTGGCCCCGGGACGCCGGTGGAGTCCCTGGCCGAACAATGGCATTAAAGTGATCTTCCTCTGCCGGCTGCTCTGTTGTCATAGCACCGATGGTGAATCCTGACTCGGTGGGGTCCGGTCTGGGCCGGCTCAGGGTAGCAACTGGCCGGCGCTGAAAGGAGGAGGAGGAGGAGGAGGAGGCTTCTTCAAATGAGGGATGAAGGGTATCGGGGTGGTGGTGGGGAGGGGGGCTGGTAGTTGTGCTGCAGGGTTTGAAAAGGGGTAAAGTCTTGGGTCAGAGGGTGAGAGGTTAGCAGCATGAGGCAGGAGGACAATGGTGTCGGCGGGAGCGTCGCAGAAAGAGAGATCCCAGCAGCTGGGGGAGACACGGGGGAGGGTGGTGGGGGATGTGGGGGGGGGCATTGAGTTAAAACATGTTGGGGGGGGGGGGGGGGGGGGGGGGGGGGGGGGGGGGGGGGTTCATGGGAAGTAACCTCCAACATTAGCTGGAGGGTCTCGTCTGCTGTCTCCATGTCTCTGTGCTTCATTATGACTGTATTGTGCTCGTGTGTGTGTGTGTGTGTGTGTGTGTGTGTGTGTGTGTGTGCGCCTGCGCCTGCGCGTGCGCAACAAGTGGGAGAATGAAAGCCTGGTCTTGTTTACCATCACATCAGCTGGAGTGTGGGAACATGTGACCGTGCGAGATGTGAAACATCAAACAAAGTGTCTTAAGATGTGAAATGTCAGATTATCAACGTGAACCTGTTCCACACCTTTATTTCATCTGTGCAGCTCAAACCTGGACTGGATCTCTGAATCAGGATCACGTCGCGTGACCCTCTCTGTTGTCGTGGCTTAATATAGAAAGCGCTTACGTTGATGGTTATCGTATTTAAAGGATTAACGCCGTTAAAGGGAGTGGCCGTGGGATTCATTTGTACTCACCCTGCACTTTAATTGACTGTCATATGTTTTAAACGGCCTCGGAACGAGCTGTTTGTCAACGCGCCTGGAGCGAGGCTGCGGCTGCTTGTGATTGGACCACGTTAAAGGGACGTTTGTATGTGAAATGGAATGATTTACACACATGAGCTCGTTTGAAATCGATGGAAATAGAAGGGCACTTCCTCTCCACGCTGGAGAGCTCGTGTCTTTGATTGAGCTCGTCTTTGTTCTTCGTCTCGTCGCTTTCTGCAGCAGAGCTGTGTTTTTTCTGAGCACCACATTTTACACACACACGATGTGCGCCCACTCGGAGCTCCACAGTGGGCGGAGCTCCGAGGCTCCACAGTGGGCGGAGCTCCGAGGCTCGGCGCCGGTCTAATCGTAGACAGAAATGACAATGCAATTCAGCAAAGCATAATGTGCATCTTCACCACTAGATGTCATTGATAGCTACATGTCGGACCTTTGAGGCCTCGAGCAAAGGTAAAGGTAGTGCAGTTGATCAGAACATGGCTGTGCTAATACTGTGTTTACATGGCGGCAGGTTCTCCTTGCAGTGGCTCAGTGGTTAGAGCAGTCGCCTTTGGAAGCAAAAGTCCCTGGTTCGAATCCCACTCGGGTCCTGTTGCAGTGTCACTGGGCCTGACACTGATACCCCCGCCCCCCCAAAAAGGCCCTATGTACTGGTAGAAATACCCCACGACCCAGAATACTGGATACGCAGTAGGAGATGAACATGTTCGCCTTGTCTTCACCCCTAGTGGTCAGAAATGGGCATTACACCCTCAAAGAATAGACTTGGCGGCTGTGCCCCCCTCTGCTGGGAAGATAGCTTTAATGCAACCAACAAGGATTTCTGGGGTATCTGGGTATTGTCATTATTCTTATCACAATAGACAAGAGGTCATTATGTAGCATTACACTGGATAATGGAGTAATAATGGAGGTGTTTGCTTGCAGCGCCCCCTGGCTCCTGGTTCAGCGGCACCATCGTGTAAGCGTGTAGCCACATAGACGAGCGGCCGAGGGGTTATTCAAACATTTACTGCACCATGAAATAAAAACAAAAAGTTCACCGCCTAAATAAGGGTTCAGCGTTACGACAGACTCCCCTTTCTCTGCATCGCGCTTGAACTCCTTTCAAAGTCTCCGGGCCTCGTTTCGTTCCAAACTGAAACCCTGAATCTCTTTAGCTTTTCATATCGCAGTGGGTTTGTCTGCGCGGCCAAGCCGCCGTATGCGCCGAGCGCGGGAGCCGCCATAATACGAAGCATCTGCGACGCGACCAGAGGCCAAAACCACACAGGCTGCGGAGGTGCCAGAGAATTAGGGATGTGAGGTCACAGTTAAAGAGAAGCCTCGCTGCCAGGCATCGCAGAGCCTCGTTTTCCAGACCCAACGCGAGAGATAGTAACACAAACATGCAATTAGTGAAGTGCTGAGTCAGATACCCGGGGCATTGTTTGGCCAAACTCTTATAATTAGCGCAGAGACGCCAAAAACATAAATAAATAAATGTGGAAATTATACAGAAGAAAGAATGTCAGGACTTTAATTACGTCTCCATTAGAGCTGAGTTGGTTTTCCACCAGGATCCTTTCTCTCTCGTGGTGATCGAACAATGTTGAGCACCACAGAGATGAAAGAGCTGGAGTCAGCGCTTTGTGACATTTGAGATGCTTTAAAATCCACAAGATAAATATCGGAATTGATCAACTCTCAGTTGGATAAAATGCGCAATCGTGACCAGTGAGAGTGATTTCACTTCTGAAAGAGCTCTTCACATTTACAGAAGTTAATTCTTTGCTAAATTCTACCTTTAAATACACTCAGTGGCCACTTTAATAGGTACGTCACTACAATCTGATACAATACAAAAACTTAAATCCACTTTTTATTTTATTTGTACAATATTTATCTAGTGTATTGTATAATGCATGTGTATAACATTACATGTTTATGACTGTTATGTAAAAAGAGAAAAACAGGGATTATATTGAATGACTGTAGATTGTAGGGCAGATGCTTTGGACATTAATAACTATTCCAAGTACGAACTACTGTAAGTGATATTATAATTATAATCACATTCTACAGTCTTGACATCGCAGGATATGTTTCATTTCCAGACTTTGTGGTTGAAACATTATCAGGAATTTGTTTTTTTCAGAAGTTTCCACAAAGGAAGAAGTTAATGTTTTTAAGTTTTGTCCAACAGCCAATCACATTTCTCCGTCATGGTGAACCTCAGAAACGTTTACAGGGCCTCTCTTTTAAATTGGGTTGAGTCGGGTTCGAAGATGCGCTGATTTAGATTTGATCCCTCAAACTCATAAACTCAAACTCCAGTTATAACATTGTGGTCGTTATTTTGTGACACAAATCAAGAAGAGGCGAGGGGGTGTGACCACATTTTTAATGATTTCACTCATTGGTATGTTTGCAATTGATCCAAAAATGAAAATGAAAAATGTTATTCAAACAAGAAATAGCAATGGACGTTGTTGGGAATCACGTTTGGAACATAATCAGAGAGGATTACAAACACTTTTGGTAAAAACAGGAAACGTCCCTCGTTCAAAGACGTGAAGTTTCGAAAAGTCTTTAGTTTTTTTTACTGGGGCCAAAAGACGCAACCACAGGACTCGTTATAGCTCCGCCCATTGTGGTTCTCTCTCGCTCAGTCACACGTTTCACTGTAATGAAGGATGGACAGTTATGCAGCGTATTTATTCCTTCCGTGTGCACAACCTTCAAATACATAGATCTGACAGCAGGGGGACGTAGCTTGACATCACTCGGTGAGTCGCTTTCATTGAATGGGGTCAGGAATCACGTAGGTTGAGTTATTCGGTACCAGTCCAGTACCAGAGCCACACTGGGGAAATGGGTCAGAGGCGAGCGCGTGTATGGATCTGAGTAATGGGTTCGCGGCGCGGCTTCAGTCATCGAATCGATGAGTCAGATTGACTCATGAGGCACTGACCTATAGGGAGGCGGCGTGGGAATGTGGGTGGGTCAGGCCTCCGCAGCTCATTGGAATGATCTGGCTGCAGCCGGCAGACGCCCGCTACCAGAGAATGGACAGTGACAACCAGCTCTTAGTGAAACATCACCTGGGGCAGTTGTACAGATGATGATGATGATGATGATGTCATGATGATGATGTCATCACCGCTGCACTTCCCTGAGAAGTCTTCCCTGCAGTGTGAGAGCCAACAGGGTGCAGGTCCTCACGGGTGACTGAGCACTGAGGGGCTCTCGGGGGGCCCCCAGTCTCTCACAGCATAAAAAGGGTTGACCCACAATGAAGGCAGCCCCCCCCCCCGCCCCGCCTCTCCATTTGTCTGAGCTTCATCATCATTCAGTTTGTGTCCTAGAGTAGGGGAGTGGCGCTGTCTCACTCTGTCTCTCCTCTGAAGTTCACATGATGATTCCCACAGTCACTCAGTCTGGGACAGACTGGCCTTTCATGCAGAGACAACTCATTTTCTGGCCACCAGGGGGCAAACCTGAGACTGAGGGGTGAATTTTCTGAGTTGACATGTGACAGACATGGCCACCTTTCTGCCCATGTAACAAATACGGTTCTGATCATTTCTCACCGGTTTGCTTTGATTTTTGATGCGGGCCTTTAATGCGCATTGTGAAGGATTTAGTGAGATCTAGTGGTGAAGTTGGATACTGCAGCTCAGCACGCCTCACCTCACAATGGCCGTGGATAGAAGTTACATTAGATTTCTTCTCTGCTAATGGTGACCAGGGGTCACAGTTAATTAGCTGAACCACCGTTTTTGGTTCCGTCTCCAGCTGTTTACACTTCCTCACTTCCTGTCCGAACCCGATCCCTAACATTGCTCACAAAGCTTAGTCAACACGTGCGCATGTGACTTCTATTTTTAGTTCAATAGAAATACCAGAGTAACTGAAACATTCTTAGTTCTATTAAACAACAACATCCCGGCTCAGAATCCTCCATTTGAACTGTGGCCGCACGTGTGTCATTACTTCACAGTCCTGCGTTAACTTCGCCATCCATTCATGCATTCACCTTAAGCTTCATGTTTTCACATGAAACCAACTTGAATCCTCACAGTGTTTGTCTCTTTCAAGTTTTATGGGTCGGCGCCTCACATGAGCCCTTGAAATGGGCTCCCAGATGCTGAAGGCCTCTGCCTCTGCCCGGCACTAAAACGTTGTCTGTACCAGTTAAAGGTTTGCAGATGGATCATTACATTGTTTTTCCCTGTGGCACGATCGGCAACTTTGAGCCTCTTAGGTGTGATTCATTGAATCCCTTTAAAGGTGCTGTGTGAAGACTTTAGGAGTGGGTCCATCAGCACCATTGGAATGTAACGATCATCATGTTTTCATGTGTATTGCCATGTGCCTGTGATGTGTATTCATTTACACTCTGGTCACTTTAATAGGTGCACTGCTACAATCTGATACAATACAAAAAACTTCATTTTCACAATAAGAGTCAAATGGGTCTTGTATAATTGTATATGTGTAAGACGATATTTTTATGATGGTCTTATGTAAATGGAGAAAAATAGGAAACGTCTCTATATAAAATGTAATCCTAAACAAATATGAATCATTGTGCTGAATAAAGGACAGAGCCTTTGTATTGTGAGGCTGTTCCTAATAAAGTGGCAAACATATAAGTAAGGAAAGAGCTGGTGAATTTTTAACCCGCACCAACATGTATCTGCTGATTTACACTCAGCTTTTTCTCAGTTTTAGTCTATGGGAAAAAGACACACACACAAGTTGTAGTACCGTTATTTGGCCACTATGTCATTATTTGCCTCAAAGCCTGGCACACATCCAACTTTCAGTTGTAATAGTTTATGCATGTGTGGGAGCGGCCGTATCAAAACAAACACTGACTATAGAGTGAGCTATTTGCATGTTTACATGATCTCCGAACTCAGATAAAGGGATATTCCGTATAGTTCACAGTAAACGTGTAACGTCACCTCGAGTCACCGCGGAATTCTACACGCTGAACTCCTGAGCTTCACTCGGTGCCGTTAACACGCGGATCAAACAAACCCGTCACCTCGGGATCAGCTGTTATGGGGGGTGTTCCATGAAGCTTCAGCTCCATATATGGGCGTCGTCCCGTGCCCCTCGCACACACCATGTCAGTCCACCTGGTGTTTTCCTGGCGCAGCGCTGGAAACGCCCTCGCAGATTCGCGCAGCACTTGTTGTTGTGGGATCCCCGCTAAGTTCACTTCCCTGACCCCCTCCCTCCCTCCCTCCCTCGCCTGCTGCTCCCTCTCCTCCTCGAGGTCCGTGAGAAGCCCCCTCCTCCTCCTCCCCTCCATCCCACCCCCGGCCGCTGAAAGGCCCCCCTCGCCCCTGAGGCTCCTCGGCCGGCTGTTGCCAAACAAACACAAGCCAAGATTTTTCCTCCCCTGTCTCTCATCGTCCATCTTCGTCCCGTCTCTCCGATTCGCAACGAGTCGTATCATTTCCCTTCGTTTCGGTCGGGTTCCCTCATTTCTCCCGTCTTCTATCAGCTCTTTCACTCTTTCTTGAATTTCATCGCAAGCCCATCCGTGTTTCCTCTGTTGTTTATAACGGCCCGGAGGACGCTCGCTCTGCCTGTTTAGGAAATGTCGCCCCGCTCTTCCTTTCCTGTCTCTGCTGTTTTATGCGGAGGCTCCAGATGGAGGAAGGTCAGCGGTCGGAGTCTGCTCATGTATGCGTCAGGAGCAGAGGGCATATGGTGCCAATCATTGGATGAAGCTGGTCACATGCACACCCACACTCATGAACTAGGATAAAGGTGATTGTGCGGCACAGAGTGGTTCTCACCCACGTCTTAAGTAGGGTGCAACCCCCCCCCCCCCCCCCCCCCCCCCCCCCCCCCCCCCCCCCCAACAAACCCCCCCCCCCCCCCCCCCCCCCCCTCTCTCCTCCCCACGTCTTAAGTAGGGTGCAACCCCCCCCCCCCACCACCCTGTCACTGATATAACAAGCCCCCTCTCACCAGGCTGCTTCTTTCAGGTTACAATTCATTGGAACACAAAACGAGAGACGCCGTGTTCAGAGCATGTGTCGGAGCATTTGCGTATCAATACGACGACAAATGTCTTTGACTTGGAATGGATGATTAAAGGTGCATTAGGCAACTTTGAGCGTTCAATAACTCTATTCAGTGACAATGAGAAAACATGAAAACTGTTGTTGATGATGATGATGATGATGATGATGATGATGATGTCATCTATGGTCCTAACCGCCCACTGGCGTCATCAGCTTGCTAGCTCTGACAACAGCAAAGCAAAATAGAACTCTATACCTCTGATGCGCTGACTTGCTTTGTAACCATGTTACCACGGTTACCACGGTTACCACTGTTACCACGGTTACCACGGTTACCACTGCTCTCCAGCCCGGACGAAGCTCTGAGAGTGACAGCACAGGCAGCTGCAGCCAGCTACCGGTTTGCTTAATTATTATTTGTTTTTATTGTTGTCATCACATCCAATAAGTATAATAAGTAATATAAAGCATAATTATGACTTTATTAGGTACACCGCTACAAACGGACACAATACAAAAACTATTAAACTTTTAACGGTATTTTTTATGAGATTAGTCAAATGAGAGAGAGCACAGAGAGAGGGAGAGAGAGAGAGGGAGAGAGACAGAGAGAGAGAGAGAGATTGCAAGCCAGCGCACACAGCCTGAATGGATGGACGGAGAGAGAGAGGAGAGAGTGAGCACAGAGAGAGAGAGAGAGGGAGAGAGTGAGCACAGAGAGGGGGGGGAGGAGAGAGAGAGGGGGGAGAGAGGGAGAAGAGAGGGAGAGGGGGGGGAGGAAGGGGAGGGAGAGAG